>JARFJB010002231.1:4652500-4855000 GCA_036346205.1 Vesta saturnalis | reverse complement strand
TTTTGTTCATGTAAAACTGGTGGATGTAGAAAAAGTGGTTTAAATTGTTGTATAGCATGTTTGCAATGTAAATGAGTTAGCTGCTTAAATGCACCACCAATGATATTAATGAATTACATTGAAAACAAAAACAAGGGAGACAATTGGTTTACATAGATTTAAAAATTATTCATGTCATTAAAATTTATAATAATTACTCTTTAGCATATTGTATTGTTAAAAAACCATTTTCTACAGAAAATTAATGTATTTGTATTATTTAACGTTTTTTTTCATTTCTTTCGCTTCTGCCATTTTCAAATTAATTTCAAAAAGTTTTATTTTTTCAGAATTTTTTTATAAACACCCCCAAAAACAATCTCAAACTATAACAGTCATTATTTTCTTATCTTTTTTATTGAAATTTTTAAAAATTTTAATTTTTTTTTCAAATTTACAAATTTTCAAAATTGAGGTAATTTTCAATACGCGAACTTTTTAGTTTATGACATTAGAAATTCAAACAAAAATAAGTCATTGAAATCCATTCATGATACCTGGGTTCCGTTATTTTTCATTTATCATTTCTAATTGCACTGGACTAATTGTGATAAACCATACAATCCTGTCATGCATTTATACAGTAATTTATTTTTTATAGGATTGCTCATTACAAAATTAGGTACATGTATAAAACAGAGGTAACAAAACACTTACGAAGTGGTACAGTAGAAGTCCATTAGTCCGGCATCCAACAGTCCGGAATGCCCGATAGTCCGGCATCGCCCCGGAAAATTGTAAAATTTTGGTTTTCCAAAAGTGTGTCTTTAAAGCAAATAAAAACGCTCGAGAGCTATTCGGAGATCATCCGGAAGCGCTCGGTATTGTTCGAAACAATTAGCGGCCGGCTAGTCTCAGCTGTCACAACAAATTCAGGTGCAGTGCAGCTCCATTAATCAATCACGAAGCGTCTTCGCCATTTTTTGTGCGTTGTTGTTTTGTGTCCTTTCACATCGCAGTAAACGTAACTTTTCAAACTGTTTATAAAAAAGTGATTTTCGTTCTAACTGTACAGTGACCATGTTTTCAAAACCTAAGCCTTCGAGTTCAAAAGGAGAGAAACGAAAACACGTAACACTGACTCTCAAACAGAAACTAGAAATCATCAAACGGCTAGAAAAAGGCGAGAATAGAAATGTTTTAATGAATGAGTTTAATATTGGCTCATCAACTATTTGTGACATTAAAAACAAAAGATGAACTAATGAAGTTTGCTTCTCAATCGGTAACAACTGAAAAATTGGCTTGTAGACAAACATTAAAAAAACTAAAACTGGAACAGCTAGATAGTGTATTGTTCAAATGGTTTAGTGCAGTACGTTCTGAAGGAAAGCCGGTAACAGGGCCAATGATTGTTCAAAAGGTAAAGAAATTCGGCCAAGATTTAGGAGTTGCTGAAAGTGAATGTAGTTATTCTGATGGTTGGCTCAGAAACTTTAAGTTTCGGCATGGAATTCGAAGACTTGATGTAACTGGAGAAACACTTTCAGCAAACCAAAACTCTGCAGAAAAATACAAAGACGAGTTTGAGAAAATCGTGGCTGAACAGATTTACAATGCTGATGAAACAGGGCTATTGTGGCGATGTTTACCAACATCTACACTAGCTGGGGAGGAGAAAAGCACCAAGGGTTTTAAAAAACAAAGACAGATTAACCGTTTTGCTATGTGCTAATGCGTCTGGAAACCACCGAGTGACCCTTTTGTGATAGGTAAATCTGCAAAACCCAGGGATTTTAAGAATGTTACATACTTGCCTGTCCAATACGATGCTCAATCAAATGCGTGGATGACTGCCGCCCTCTTTCAAGACTGGTTTTTTCACCACTTTGTGCCTGAGGTCAAGAAATCCTTCAAAAGCCTTGGTCTACCAGAAGATACTAAAGCCGTCCTTCTTTTGGACAATTGCAAAGCCCACCCGCCAGTAGATGAGTTAGTTTCTGGAAATATTGTTGCTACTCTGCTCCCACCTAACGTAACATCTTTGATTCAACCCATGGACCAAGGGGTTATTCAAAATTTTAAATGCATTTATAGAAGGTCTTTTATTCAAGGCCTGTTAAATGCCGACTGTGACGTGACTGATTTTCAAAAAGTTTACAGTAAAAGATGCCGTCTATGCTATTGCACTGTCTTGGAACCAGGTAAAAATACAACACTCCAAAAATGCTGGAGAAAACTTTGGCCAGCTGCAAACCCTGCATCTGACCTAACTCTACAGACTGATGAGGAAGAAAACCATCAAGACGCTCTGAGCAAAGTTTTGGATGTCGTTAGAAGTGCTGACAATCCCTTGAAAACCTGCCTGAAGATGAGGTAGAGGAGTGGCTTCTAATCGACGAGAATGAGCCTGTTGAACAAAAACTAACCAATGAGGACATTATCAACATTGTAGTAAACCCTCAGCCTACTCAAAATCTTGAAGAAAGTGACTCAGTTTATCTCTTTTGCTGAGGCTAGTACTAGCTACAGTGCTTCAGAAATTATTGATTTCCATATCATGAGAAATAAATTTTATACTAAACGCCAAAAGTCAAGAAAACAAAAAGACATTCGTGACTTTTTAAATCTAAGTGAAATATATTTTACAGTACGTGTACATACATTATATGAAATGTAAAATAAACTTTGTTGTATGTATTTGCATACTGTATTTGTAGTTTAATTATTAACCTAATTGTTCTTATAATTACCGCCCGATAGACCGGAATTTTCGGTAGTCCGGCACCGAGCCGTCCCTGAACGTGCCGGATTATCGGACTTCTACTGTACTTCCGATTTACGCATAGGTTACCCTTCGTAGGTAGAAAAGAATAGTACACAACTCGGGTGGTAAAGCTTACCACCTTTACTATGTATTATACTGTTATATCATACATTAACGATGCCGTAGTTCTTTTTACATAGCAGTTCAACTACAGTATAGAATTAAATTACAATTCGCATGCATTTGATAGAAACTAAATAATTAATAACCTTGGAAATCGGTGGACAAGATGATGATATGAAGAACGAATATTCATAGAGATGAATGAATTAATAAAGATATGGCAGTGCACGTTGATCACAAGAAGATTGGCATGCGCATCGTCGCCGTGGGAGGGTTATGAATACTTGTAACAATTTACTTTAAATATTTTTGACTTAAAAATTACAGCAGGAATACGCCCTCAAGCTATGGTGGACAAGTTTCGGTACATTTATCAATTAGAATTTTAGATAAAAGACGTTTTAATTATAGAATGTTTCCACAATTTATCAGGAATTTTACCGAGAAATTGAATTTTCAAGGGAATTGAACAGAACAAAGTGGATTCAGATCAATGACTATCTTTAATTCAACGCTTTGATTCTGTTTTTAGTCGCTTTTGCACTTCTAAATTTACTTCCATTTTACAGGATTGTAATCGAAATGTATCTTCATGCATATTTTGATTAAACTTATTAATTAATTTGGTTATTATTATACTTGGAATTAATCGATTAGACCAAAAACAAAAATACTTGTATAAATACTCTTATTCGATCGTCAATTTTATAATATATTGTGTTTTATTAGTTTCAGTGCGTTAGAAGTGGAGTGCATTACAAGCAACTTATAAGGGTAAGTTAAGTATTGCTTTATTATAACATGTTTATTATTGATTTTAATTAAACACTTAGAATCCAGCTCTATTTTTATAGATTTTATTGATGTGGTATAAAGTTTCAAACTGTAGGCAGAAAACAAAATATATTGAAGTAATTTCAATCTTCAACCTTCAGGAGATTAATCTGTGAACAATTTGTTTTAAGCTTTTTTTACAAAATAAAATATTTCACTTGTCATTACAGCATCAAGCTACAAATAGTTCATATAATTCCAAGTGTGATTTAATTTGTCATTTATTATAAGCTTTAAAGCGTACACCATAAACCGCTCCATTAACTTTATCATTCTAAATGAAGAACTTTACAAAATGTTTACTATATCTATATCTATAAAACACAAAAATTGTTTCTACCGATGTTCGTTATAGACTTTAAAACCATCCAACCGATGTGCTCAAAAAAGGTTTCATTAGAAAGGAAATAATGCGAAGATGGTTTTAGACCAATAAAAATTTATATTTTTAGGTATCCCTATGTTTCATATTTGATCAAAATAACAAAAATAACTGTATTAAAAATTGTTGTGACTCTAGCATGATTTTAAATGCGTAGCGTTTACAGTCCGCGCGGCCAAAGAATGCCTCGTGTAGCGCATGGATGTTTATGCATTCGGCCGCACTCGTTAACGCAATAGCGACTGAAAGCATTACCAGTGGCGTCGGTGTCGCGTTTTCAATTATTCGTCACCAAACCACAAGAAATTTAAAATATTTTATTTATTTGAATTACATATGAATAGTAATAGTTTAAACATTTATAAAATAAAAAATAACCATGTTGACAAGTAATAAATTTTATATTTGAATTACAAATGAAAATCAAAAAGTATAAGTTCGATTTTTAATTATAGAAACAGAATAGGCTGTATTTTAAGAGTATTATTCAGGATTTAAAAAATTATGATATTTCTTACGTAATCAATTTTATATTTCCATACACTTTGGGGAAAAGTTACTCAAACGGCGATAATTACCTACTATAATAATATTAAATACTACTAACAAATAAGTCACACAATCATTCATCACTAGACCAGCCACTTTCAGTTTCTGAATCGTCCTCAAAATTTATCACCAGTTTTTCGACTTGTAGATACGTCAATCAGTATTTCGTTCTCTAAATATTTCTTTTCCTGGTCGATTACCTTCTTACAGCACTTTTGCCAGTTTCTTGAGTAACAGCCGCTAATTCTTCTTCCAATAATCTTTTAACGTGGTTGAAGTTAAAGGTGGTATTTCTCTTTGCCACATTATTTTTCACTTGAGCCCAAATCAACTCAATTTTTGTGTAGCTTAATTATTTCATAAAGTTGTGGCCTGTACATCAAAGGAGTGAACGGTATCTTTTCTCTATTAACCACTTCACCATATCTGCCTTTTTCGAATTACTTGTTGGAGCACGATCCACCTGAACATTATGGCACGGCGCATTATCAATAACCAAAACCGATTGTGGAGGGAAATTTGGTAAAAGTTTCTCTCGTAACCATTTTTCGTAGTTGCTACCATCCATCTCGTCGTGATAGTCTCCGCTGCTAGTTCCTGATTTAAATATCAGACTACAACCTGGTAAAAACCCATTTCACCTCCTGCATGTACCACAATCATTCTTGGTCCTTTGGAAATTGCACAGCAGTCCGTTAGTTGTGCCATCACTCCACGACGTTGATTGTGTGTGTCCACTATGAACATATGTTTCGTCCATGTAGATAATTGGACGATTTAATTCTCGGTAGAATTGAATTTTTGTAAGTAAGTAATTCTTGAGCCCTTATATCGTTCTTCTCTATTAAAAGTTTTCTATTATTCTCAGTTCGATGCCATTGAAATCCCAGGTCTTTTAATATAACACGTAAAGATGTAGCACAACCGTGCCAACCTAAGTCATTGTGGAGTTTCTCGCGTAGAGCAGGAATTGTAACCCGTGCACCCTCGCTCTTGTGAAAATTATATACTATATTGCGAAAAAGGATCTTTTCGGAATCTTCCAAGTCGGTCACAGGAGACGGACGTGGGCGTTTCTTGCATGGAGTTGAAAATCTTGGTTTTCCTCTTTGTTGGCCTTCACCCTTTTTAATAATATTTGCCACTGACTAACAGACACTTTGCTTCAGACACGGTTTCTTTTAATTGTTTCAAGGTATATATGGGTGTAAGTTTTCAATAACTGTACACATTATATATCACCTCACGCGTTTGACCACTTATTACTTGGGGCCACTTTTTCCCAATGTAGAACTAACTCATATTTCTACACTCGCTTTTAAATCACAGTTGAAAACGAAGTAACTAATAAAACATTTTTGAATATTTGCTAATCTGTTGTTAATGATACTAAGGAATGTCAACTATTAGGATTTCTTTGATGAGAATTTAAGCAAATGCCATTAGCATTACATGCGCCGCAAAACTACTTATTTATTTTACTATGTATTGTGAAAGTATTTGTTGTTTATTCATATTTGTCAAATAAATTTGAGTATTATGATCTTTAAAATTCACATAGGACACAAAATGGTTCACTGTCGTTTTGTTGCAATAATTGTAATAAAGTTAAATTAACAAGTACGTATGTAAATTAATAACAGAAATAAATAATTAATTAGTGTAATGCATGATAATAAACGGAACACGCTTTTGGTGACGACGCCACTGACATGTCGCGCTTAAGAGACTTGAAGTTGGACGAATGCTCATCCAACGTTTAGGCCGCGGACTGTCCATGTCCACGGAACGACGAATTATTCTTCTATCTAAAAAAGCATAATTTTAGCAATTTTTCACAACTGAACATTTTTTAAGAAAAATTTTACCTTTAAATAAATATCGTAAACGGTTATTGAGGTGTGTGTGTTGCGATCATAGCGCGGAGCGAAGCTCCACGCTAGTAGTTTAGTAAATGAAATTTGTTTAATGCACTCTTTCAAGTATAAACTAATTACTGAATGAATGAATTTTACAAATGCTTTGTAAAATTTTGAATCTGAGGCACAATAATTTTGTTACATACCTATTTTATCAAATTACAGTGATTTCGATTAGAAAATTGTAGAAATAATCGCATTAGATTACTAATTGCATTGTAGAGAAAAGAAGCATTACAAGTAATTATGTACTATAAATAGAACACCGGCACATTCAATTTTTTACGTCACAAGCCCCGCCCCCTGGGACACCTTAAGATTTAATCTGGTATTAATTAGGCCCCGTTTTTATCAGAGGAGACTTCATAATTGTTATTAAAATTATTATTACATTTATATTAATCCCATCTACAGAGTGTGACATAATTTGGGTTTGCATTCTAATAAGAGGTCCTAGTCTTGTAAGACGGAAATATGTTCGGGGGCTTCTTAATCTGTGTTTATTATTATTAAACAGTGATACAACTTCATTATGAATGAAAAGTAGTAATTAGCCGTCGACATCGTGTTAATTAATGTGATTTACAAATATTTAAAAAATTTTCTGCTGCAAAAAATACATTAAGGTCTAAATATTACGTGAAGTAATAATCATTTCTACCCTAGTGTTTTTTATATAGGCAGATTCTCAATGTAAGCGGTCAGCACCATTACATTCGAAAAATTATAGCTGATTTATTTGTATGTTCAATTACTCTGACACACACACACACACACACACACACACACACACACACAAGTTACTTTTAAATAAATAAATGAGCAGCAATTAAGTAAGCAGGTAATTAGACATTATAAATTAGATATACATCAAGCGTGCGTGCCAGCTTTTAGTAAATATTTAAAAGACAAAAACAACAACAAACAGGATTATCTTGATGTTAAAAGACAAGCACGATAAAACAGGGTATAATGTAGAATGTGATTGCAGGTTTTTTTTACCGAAAATTTTCTGAAATAAGAAGTTGATCATGCACGCCTCTCTATTTCTACGGAACTCTTAATTAAAACAACTAAACTACTAAAACTCTTTATCTATTAGAGTAGAATGTAGTATTATACAGTAATTTGATTATCGTATCATTTATAACTAAACATGCAGTGAAAACTTATTTACATAATCAAGCAAGTCTAGGTTAATAAACGAATAGTTTTTAGGATATATCGGAGGCTTGAGCTGCAACAGAGATAGTTCGTCGAGGGGGACGTCGCACTGGAGCGGCATGAGATGAGGGTGCGTCGCGCTACTCACCCTCATACCGTCTAATATTGTACGTGTATGCATTTCAAAATTACTTTATTCATTATTACATATACATATTTAAATCATATTAAAAGCGTCTTTAAATGTCACTTTTGCTGAATATTTATGTTCTGAGATAATATTTGCTAAATACATATCAAAATTAACAATATATTACCACTTCATTTTCACCTTTCATACTTATAATTCCTTATCAACACTAATTATACGTTGCTTCATTATGATCATTGATGTATTGCTCAGCTGAAGTCTCTTCATCATCCTGTGCATTTTATAAAACCCTAAATCTAGTTTCATTATATCGTTTATTTTCCTTGGCAGCTGGCCTAGCCTCTTCTTTCTTTCGTCTATGCTATGCTAAACTGAATCGCGAACTCCCAAGCAGGCCATTTACAGGGATCCTTGAAACCGATAACCGTGCAAAATTCTTCTGAACTGATTCTATTTTAGATTTATAAGAATTGTAATGTGCCCCGCGCGTGCGCATTGACCTAACCTAACCTAAAACTGTGTGTTTATTAATCTAACCTAACATTCTAAGCGTATTCGGTCTAACCGAGTAAGGCAAGAAACGAGCGAGAGACGATACAGATGTGGAGAGGCTAGGGGGGAGAGAGGGAGAGAGATCAACGTCTATTATAGAACATATTCTATAGTTTAAAAATACATCATATAGGTAAAATTTCGCAACACAAGGCTTTCGGCAAAGGCTGTTTCGCCGATCTCCACTCCACCCTCCCCGAACATAACCGAGATTGTAAGATAGGTGTGGGCACCGCAACTTGCGTCAATACTCTCGCGCTGGCATTGACCTAACCACACTCTAATATCTTTCCTAGGGGCATGTTTATAAATCTAAACTCATTTTTTGGCTGAGCTATTTTCAAACGCTAAGTTTTCCTTCAATTTTTATTAATAAACTTGTTTTTCCTAACGGTGTTTGAACCTGCACTAACAATGCTGCAGTTAATACGAAATGGTGGTTAGATGAGTAACTACAAAAAAGTGTGAGATTGGCTTTCTTTTGCACTCTGTAAGCTAAATCATACTGCTATTTTTTAAATTGAGAGCCGATTTTGTATGATTAAGTTAAATCAGTTTGGTATTTTTGAATTGTGGTTGGTTGGTTTTAGCAAAGTGTAAGTTAGTCAAATCAGTACTTTTCAGCTGTAAGCTAGTTTTCGCTGGCAGTAAGTTTTGATTTGACTGATTGAGATTGATTTGGTTTACTGATTGAGATTGATCTGATTGTTTGATTTGATCGAACGTGATTTGTTTGTGATTGATCTGCTTAATTGATTTGTATGTTTTGAGAAAGAGATGAGGGAGAGACGAACACGTACAACCCCTATTACAGAAAACATTCATTAGTCTTTACACCACTAGATGGCACCACAAACAACCCTAATTAGTCCTGGAAATATACCGCTAGACGCCGCCGTCTCTATTACAGAAAACACTCGCTAGTTTAATAATATACCATTAGATGGTGCCACAAACGAAACCCTAATTAGCTCTAGAAATATAACGCTAGGTGGTGCCACCTTTATTACATAAAATATTCATTAGTCGATACATAACTAGTTGGCTACACAAATTCAAATTTCGCAACAAGGGGGCCACGACAGGAGGGCGCAGACCTAACACAAGTTGCTGTATTTGTCTTATAAGTTAGCATTAGGGTCACTTATTAGAATACTATTTCCAGCCAGACATGGGGCCAAGGCAGGTTGTGTGAAGAGCTGAAAGCATGTTGCGCAGCCCTACCTGTCTTACAAGTTAGCATTAGGCCCCTTATTGGAATACAAGTTCAAATTTCTCGTAATAAGCAATCATAATGTAAACACTTAAATACAAATACAAATTTCCCGCCAAGGGACCAGGGACTAAGACCCGAAACAAGTTGCGAAGCCCTATGCCTGTCTTATAAGTTAACATTAGACCCCCTTATTGTAATACAAGTTCAAATTTCCCTTCATAGAGTAAGAGTAGACTAAGAGAGATAGTAAGTTGCTAAGCCCTACATCTGTATTACAAGTTAGCATTATACCCCTTATTACAATACAAATTAATACTTCCAGCCAGAACCTGCAGATACTTAAATATAGATTTAAATTTTCCGCCAATGGGACCTCGACAAGGGGCATAGCCCCGAAAGCAAGTTGCGCAGCCCTACCCCTGTCTTACAAGCTAGCATTAGGCTCCTTATTATAATACAAATTCAAATTTTCCGCCAAGGGTACCACGAAAATACACGATGGCCCCCGAACAAGTTCAGATCACAAAGGGCGAAGACCCGAGAACAAGTTGCGACGCCCTACACCTGCCTTACAATCTCGGTTATGTTCGGGGAAGGTTGGAGTGGGGATCGTCGAAAGCCTCGCGTCGTGAAGTTTGACAAATATCATGTATTTCTAAACTAGAGAATATTTTCTATAATAGACGATCTCTCTCTCTTTCTCTCTCTATCGCCCCCCTAGCCTCTCCTCATCTCTATCGTCTCTTGGTAGTTTCTTGCGTTATTAGGTTAGACCGAATACGCTTACAATATTAGGTTAGATTAATAAACACACAGCTTTAGGTTAGGTTAGGTCAATGCGCACGCGCGGGGTCATGTTACAATTCCTAGAAATCTAAAATAGAATCAATTCACAAGAATTTTCACGGTTAGCGGTTTCAAGGATCCCTGTAAAAGGCATGCTTGGGAGCGCGCGATTCAGTTTAACGTAAATGACGAAATTAGTATGCACGATACGAGGGGAAAGTAAAGAGAAAGTAATAAGCATAGACGAGAGAAAGAAGAGGCTAGGCGAGCTGCTAAGGAAAATAAACGAAATAATGAAACTAGATTTAGGGTTTTATAAAATGCACAGGATGATGAAGAGACTTCAGCTCAGCAATACATCAAGGAGCGTAATGAAGCAACGTGTAATTAGTGTAGATAAGGAATTATAAGTATGAAAGGTGAAAATCAAGTGGTAATATATTGTTAATTTTGATATGTATTTAGCAAATATTATGTCTAGAACATAAACATTCACCAAAGTGCGATGTAAAGACGCTTTTAATATGTTTTAAATATGTATATGTAATAATGAATAAAGTAATTTTGAAATGCATACACGTACAATATTAGACGGTGTGAGGGTGCGTAACGTGACGCACCCTCATCTCGTGCCGCTCCAGTGCGACGTCCCCCTCGACGAACTATCTCTGCTGCAGCTCAAGCCTACTATATATCCTGCAAACTATGCATATATTAATCTAGTCTTGCTTGATTTTGTAAATAAGTTTTTCGCTACGTGTTTAGTTATAAATGATACGATAATCAAATTACTGTATAATGCTACATTCCACTCTGATAAATAAAGCGTTTTAGTAGTTTAGTTGTTTTAGTTAAGAGTTCCGTAGCAAGAGAGAGACGTGCACCATCAACTTCTATTTCAGAAAATTTTCGGTAAAAAAATCTGCAATCACAGGTATATTCTACCCTGTCTTATCGTGCTTATCTTTTAAGTTCAAGATAATCATGTTTGTTGTTGTTGACTTTTAAATATTTACTAAAAGCTGGTACGCGCATGGCGCATTAACAAAAATAGCTTGACGTGTATCTAATTTATAATGTCTAATTACCTGCTTACTTAATAGCTGCTCATTTATTTGTTTAAAAGTAATTTGTGTGTGTGGGTAACTGAACATACAAATAAATCGGTATAATTTTTCGGATGTAAAGGTACTCACCGTTTAGATAGAGAATCTGCCTGCATAAAAAACATTAGGGTAGAAATGATTCACCTAATATTTAGACCTTAATATATTTTTTGCAGCAGCAAAATTTTAAAATCCCTGTAAACACATTAATTAACACGATGTCGACGGCTAATTGCTACTTTCCATTCATAATGAAGTTGTATAACTGTTTAATAATAATAAACACAGATTAAGAAGCCCCCGAACAGATTCCCGTCTTACAAGACTAGGCCCCCTTATTAGAATGCAAAGCCAAATGCATAAATAAATTAGGTCACAATTTGTAGATGGGATTAAAAGAAATGTAAAAATAATTTTAATAACGATTATGCAGTCTCCTTTGATAAAAACGGGGCCTAATTAATACCAGATTAAATCTTTTTATTCTCAGGTGAAAAAAAATACGATCCCCACGTGGACATATAAAAAAAAGTGAAAGTTAGTGTCCCAGGGGGCGGGGCTTGTGACGTAAAAAGTGAAATTTAAAGTGTCTGTGTTCTACTACTGTACTCTCTTCTATTTTGTTTTGCATCAGACAAGGCCACGGAAATCTGGAGAGTGTTGTAGTACTGCCAAAAGAACAAACAGTTACTACCGCAGCTTGACTCTTGAAGATTGTAGGAAATGTTTTTAAAGTGAAACTAATGCAGCGCTGCAACATAGTTTTTCACGCTATTTAGACTTTGTTTGTACAAAAATCGTTGAATCTCAAGTGACGTATTTAAAAAAAGTAGTAGTAGAGCGTCTATTACCTACGTAAAACGGAAACTGTACATTCTTTTCATTTGTCATTAATGACAACATCTCGTCTTATCTAATACAATGAGATGTTTTGTTAACCAAATCTATGTAAAACTAATAAGAATGTATTTTCCTTTTTTCACTCTTCCAAAATAAAGAACCAGGAAATCCAGAGTGTAATTTCATAAGTAATCCAATCTGAAGACTTACGTTCGTGATAAAAATTTACCTACTGCATTATTCTCTTTCTTTTTTTCGCTTTTAAACATGATGGAGAGGTATGTTTATAGGCAAACTTAGTTTTCAAGTTTTGAAAATGGCGAATGAGACTTTGCCGAAACGTCGTTTTGTACTGGCAGGAGTCAGAAACATCACCAGCAGACGCGAAACAACGCCCGCATAAACAACAGTGTTTCATATACAGTGTGTCCGAGATTCAGCATGCATGTATTGCTATATTCGTCAATATTGAAGATAGAATGTCGGTTAAATGGGGAAAGTTTTAGAGAATTTTATGGCTATCATCATGGTAAAGTCAGATTTGAAGTAACTTTTTGTTTTTGAAATAATTGAAGAAAACAAAATTGTGCATTTTCTACTACCCCTGCAGCTCTTTTATTTGAAGTCTGACAACATTTTGATTTGTACATTATTATAACACTTTTAAAAGACAATTTTAAAAAAGTATCAAAATTTATCTACAGTCATTTGTTTTTGAAATACATACACTAACTATTGTTTTTCATATGGTCGCCATCTTGGATTTTTACATTATCGAATAGTATTTTTATCACCTTTTCAGCGATGCATCACATGATACGAGAATTTACTTCCAACTATCAAAAATTTAAACCCTTGCTAATTTATCTGTTTTACTTACAAAATTTAATACATTTCTAACTTTTGTTTTTGGACGCTATTTAGATTTTTACATTATCGAATAGTGGATTTTAACACCTCTTCTACAATGTATTACATGATATGAAAATCTGTGGAGTGTAGAGGGGACATATCGAGCATGTTTTATGATAGTTACTATTATCGGTTTTGTTTTTATTTTAGTTATTAGAATTATAATAATTAGGAATCTAATTATACAAATTTTCATTTATTAATCCATGCCTTGTCAAGGCCTACTATTTCAATTTTATATTTTTAAATTTTTGATAGTTGAAGTAAATTCTCGTATCATGTGATACATCGCTGAAAAGGTGATCAAAAATACTATTCGATAATGTAAAATCCAAGATGGCGTCCATATGAAAACAATAGTTAGTGTATGTATTTCAAAAACAAATGACTGTAGATAAATTTTGGTACTTTTTTAAAATTGTCTTTAAAAGTGTCATAATAATGTACAAATCAAAATGTTGTCAGACTTCAAATAAAAGAGCTACAGGGGTAGTAGAAAATGCACAATTTTTTTTCTTCAATTATTTCAAAACAAAAAAGTTACTTCAAATCTGACTTTACCATGATGATAGCCATAAAATTCTCTAAAACTTTCCCCATTTAACCGACATTCTATCTTCAATATTAACGAATATAGCAATACATGCATGCTGAATCTCGGATACACTGTATATATATATATATATATATATATATATATATATATATATATAAAATTTGAAACTAGCTAGTATCACCGCCTGTTAGGTAAACGAAACGATTTAATTGGAGTAAAAAGAAATAATGTAATGATTGTGCGGTTACCTCGAAGGTGATGATTTCATAATACATATCTTTAGATTAACGAACCTGTGTTTTTTTAAAATGTGAATGCAGTTGTGAACTCCATTTATTATACAGCACAGTATTTATGGGCATTTTAAGTGTTTGTTGTATTTTGATTGAGATCATTGAATTAACGTCAATATTTTTGTGTCTATTGTAAGTGAAGTAATTGCGTTCGAAAGCTTTACAAGTGATTATTTAATTATAACGTAACATTTACGGTTGATGCGTAAATGCATTATTTTTATGAATTTGAGCATATTTTATAGCGGATTGATAGATTTAATTTTAACTGGTTGTAAAATGAAGTAAAGTGAGTTCCTTTCTTTCAAGTATAATTTTTTTGAAATTCAGATTAGTAAGTAAAGTACCGTAACAACAGAATTATCCTTTTTTTGATCAGATTAGTAACTGATTTTGCGGCATGCAATTATTTTAGATAAGCGTGCGATATTATTTGTAGCCTTTCAGATACAACGAAGATCTGCTGATCCCAGGAGCACCTGCGATTACGTTCAGGTAAGCGTGTTATTTGGGTACTTAAACGAGCTGTGAACCGACGTAATTAGATGTTTTAACCGCGATTGTGTCATTTCAAACACTCTGGCGCCCTTTCCGGTTTTTCATGCCAACTCAACCCCTATCTCGACTTATTTATGGTAAGTTCTTATTGTGCGCAAAATTTAGTAACACCGAAGAACCCCCCCCCCCCCCAACCGAGCTGGTCGAGCAAAACCCTAATTTTACCTGTTATCCCGTTCTACTGCCAGTTTATACCGTAACAATAGTACGGTGTATTATCGACAACCACTAAACAATTTTCGGGTAGTTTAGACAGCGCAAAAATCAGATACTCAGCGGTTTTTACAGAACATTTTCTTTTTACATAAAGTTTTTTCAGTGCCAATCTGTATTTAATAAAACATTATATAGGGTGTTTTAAAAAATGGTCTCTTTTAAATGCTACTATCGTTGGTTTTTTAACGAAACACCCTATATAGGTTGATTCTACGGGAAAGCTTAACTTTCCCCTTTCCGAAAATGTATTACTTGTTGGAGTTTCATTAAAAACTAAGTGAGTTATTTGGTTTTTCATGATAGGATTTTATATAGGCAAATCGATTTACAGGTGTTAATGTCACAAGTATGCTGTGAAATTTTTATGACAGTGAACAGCAACAACGAACTGTCAAAGTAGTAATTTCTGATTTGAATAATTGCTATACAGGTGAATTTGGTTTTTTGAACAATGGTTCAATTTACTTTACGTGAAAATTAAAACTGTGTTATTGTATGCTAAGTATGGATCGATTATTACAACTCAAAAAGAAAATTTCGGGAGGTATTTAGGAAGAATCCACCTTCTAAGAACAGCATAAAATGTGGCACGCTACATTTCTGCAAAAAGTATCACTGGAAAAGGAAAATATCAAACACGTAATTAAATAGACTTTTGCGTATTCAAGAAATATGAGAAGAACAAAATCATCGAATATCCCTCCGCAAAATAGCATGCACCACTGGATTGTCAAAATCCGAAATTCATAGATGTATGAGCGTATTGAAGCTAACTTTCTTATAAAACTCAGATACACCAAAAAATTTAAAAAAGGGATTTTCAAAAAAGAGTTGTTTTTTCGGAAACTTTGCTGGATTTATGTAGAGAGAAACCCAATGTTATTCTTACAATGTTCGATGAGGCTGCGTTTCACATAAACGGCCGATGTAATGAACATAATTGCCGCATATGGGGATCTGAAAATCCAAGGGCAATTGAGGAATACGAAAGAGATTCACCGAAGTTGAACGTTTGGTGTGATGTGTGTAAAGAACAAATATACGGACCGTTCTATTTCGAAGAACAGAAAATGTCTACACAGTCATGTTACAAAATTACTTATACTCACAAATGGAACAAAATGGCGTCATAAACTCGTGTTATTTTCAACAGGATGGTGCACCGCCACATTATTCACTTGTGGCTAGAAATTCTTTAACCGAAACATTTAGAGATAGATGGATTGGTAGAGCTGGGCCAATTGAGTGGTCTGCTCACTCACCAGATTTGACGATTCAAGACTGTTTATATGGGGTTTTATTAAAGACGGATGTTATGATCCTATTCCTGAGACTCTGGAACAACTGCGAGTATTTCAGGAAATTATCCCGGAGATCTTAAGAGATTCTTTTCACCCCTTTTTATTTAGGTTGTAAAAACGTATAGACCAAAATGGACAACACTTGGAACATCTTAAGTAAGCGAATTTATAGTGTTTACTTTTTTTACTTAAAGATGTTTATTAAGTTAGCGAATTTATAATGTTTACTTTAATAAAATTGCGTTTTCATCTTTCAAGTTTGTCTTTATACCTACCTATTTTCTATAAATGGTAGTTATGAACAACCATCATGAAAATCCGAATAACTCACTTTGTTTTTAATGAAACTCCAACAAGTGGTATATTTTCGGAAAGAGGAAAAGTTAAGCTTTTCCATAGAATTAATATATACAGGATGTTCCGTTAAAAAAATCAACGATAGTTGCATTTAAAAGAGATCAATTTTTTAAACACCCTTTATAATGTTTTACTAAATACAGATTGACACTGAAAAAACTATATGTAAAAAGAAAATGTTCTGTAAAAATCGCACATCCCTATCACGTCTGAGTTCGGAGATATTTGCGGTTAAAATGCGTCAGAAACTTCTGGGACACTCTGTATTGGTCGATTGTAAACAGTTTGATTAGATCAATACGATTACAAAACATTTAACATGACCTTACTAGAACCATCATGGGTAATATTTAAAGTTGTGAAATTATGAATATATCTTGTGTGTAAACAAAAACAAGTTGAGAATGCTCTACTAGTATTGCCACACCGAACAAAATTTCAGTGCAACTACAAATTAATAATTTTAAACTTTAAATTATATATCATATCTATATTAATAATTTCTATATTTTGAACCCCTGATTTGACCATTTTTCCGATGAGATACTAAGTTCGTGTAAATGATGACCTCTATTATTTTTTGATTCTCTTTCAGAATCTGAAGTCAGATTTTCAACATTCCTTAACACAAAAAACCTACACACGCACACGCAGATACACAGATCTAACGAACTCATATACCGAACTTTGGTTCGGTGAATATTTATTACGGAAAGCATAACCAAATTTTATAGGTATAGTATGAGCAAACGGTCGGTGGTTGAAAGGCGTTCTACCCACCAAGATCGTATAGTTTCGAATTTCAGGCGAACAAGAAGTAACGAAATCGATTTTCGTCCAGGACGTACGACTTAGGGCATTAACAGCGCAGACGGACTTCAAGCTTTAGATAACTTTTTTTTCCCTAATGTATAAGCAGGTAGAAAAACACGATACTTAAAAGATGAACTAATATCAATACGTAGCTAATATTTAAAACCACGGTAGCGTTTTCTAAAAAAATACTGGTACTCGTGGGTGTTTTATATGGTATTATAAAACTGCTCAAAATTATTTCACAGGTATCAATAGGTACATCTTCACCATAAGTTATCTTACTCTTATCATAAGTTAAGTATTTTGTTTAATCACTACATGTTTTAATTTATGAACAGTTGCATGCTCTTGTTCTATGAAATGTGGTTATTATTGTCTTAACTTTACGTTATATAGCCTTCACTACATTTACATTAAAATTCTCGTATTGTAATATTTTGTCTTTACAGCTCAAAATAGGCTCCTGCAATTAAACTTATTTTTAGTTTGTGTCGTGCATGGTTTTGTACGAGTCAACGGCACAAACATAAAGGAAAAACAAGTAGATACTTTTCAAGATATTAGCCTTGATGTTTCATAGTATGGACGGACTACAGTTAAATAAAAAAATTAAAAAGAAAGTGTACATGTTTCGCAAGATATTTCTCAGGTTACATACGTAGCTCTAGAAATAAAAAATCTTTATTCTTCATTTAACAAATAAAAAAACAAATCTTCATTTAACAAATAAAAAAACAAATTGACGAACTGAAGTAGAACACGGATACCTTGGGCGCCATTTTGTTTCTTTGTGACGTCATAGACGACGCCCACTTTCACCATTCACCCATTTCCCACCCCCTTTTTTTACGGCTTCTTTTCGGGGGCCATTTTCAACCCCTTGATGGGATTTTCACCCCTTTGACGGCATTTTCACCCATAATTAGGGCCTTTTTGGCTGTATTAAGAGCCTTTTTGGAAGTTCAGCCCCTGGAGGGTAGGCAAATGCATAGTAATGCATGCTGTGCCGATTAACAGACCCATTACTCTTAAATGTTGCTTCATCACTAAATGAGATTGTAAGCATAAAGTTCCAGTCGTTACTAATCAAATTGTCCATGGTTTCACAAAAATTTACACGATTTTGAAAATCATCTCCAAACAGTTTTTGATGTAGCTCAAGGTGGTAGGGACGATACTAATATTTGAACGTAATTCGAGTAATACTGGTTTGCGGTATGGTAGTTTCTGTCTCAATTTCTCCGAAACTCAATGTTGGGTTTTCTTGTAACATTAAAAGAACTTCCAACTCCAAGTTTTCGTCCATTTTTTATGCTAACACTTCTCTTCTCTTGTACGTAACGCTCCTTTTATCTTCAATTTTTCACATACCGCACTTTTGATTGTAGATTCTTTGATCCAATAAAATGTTACGATCTGCTTGTCCAAGACAGTGTACCATATTAATCAGTTCTTGACGAGTAAAATTCATCTTGAGACTTATAATATTTACAAAAAATAATTGACAGATTGTAACAATAACAGAAGCTCACTCGATTTTTATTGTTTTAACCAGAAAAGTTTTTCGAAATTTAGTTACTTTGGGATAGCAACCTGGATTTTTGCATTGGATTACACAAACCTTTTAATGATCGAAATATTGTCAAAAAAGCTGTTGACTAGTGCAATAATAAATACGGGGTGCTGTTAGAAAAAATGAGTTTTTGAAATTTTTAACTTGCCGTGTTCAACAAATTGCAGCAGGCACATATGATTGAGCAGGTTATTGAATAAACACTTAAAAGATGCGGCAAACATTAAGGAATCAAACGTATTTGACTTTGACTTATCTGCAAGGATTTGGAAGGTACGAATTTTTGAACAGACTCCTGCATTTCGAAATTCTGCCGAAAGAAGCACCACAAATCAAAATTAATGCAGATAGGCAAAACGTCCTATGTAAAAGGGATTAATAATTTACATATAATTCGAAAATAAAATCAAACTGGGTAGATTGCATTTAAAAAAACATGGAGCTTTTTGGAACGTTGGGACATCCTGTATGTATATGTAGGTAGGAAGGTAAAAAATAATTATTAAGATTATTTCCTTCACACACACACACACGCACACGCACACGCACACGCACACGCACACGCACACGCACACGCACACGCACACGCACACGCACACGCACACGCACACACGCACACGCACACCACACACACACACACAGCACACACACACGCACACACACACACACACACACACACGACACACACACACACACACCACACACACACACACACACACACACACACACACTAACAAACACACATAACACAACAACACACACACACACACACACACACAATATACACACACACAACACACACACACACACACACACACACACACACAATCACAACATACATATCACACACACACACACACACACACACACACACAACACACAACACACAAAATCATCACATATCATCACATACATCAAAATTCAATTTTACATCACACATCACACACACACAACACACACAAATTAATATTTTATACTAATACTAATAGATATAACTATATTTAACTTCATTCGATTTTAATTTTACATCAGAATACACACATACCACACAATTATTCATATTCACTAATACTATAGGTAATATAGATCATAAATATATTTATAATGATTGATTTTAATACTTTAGTATCAGAAACACAAATATAACATTTTATCGATTTATTCAATTATATTAGTTTTTAATTTTAGTTATATCAAGTGATCATTTTAACTAGTTGTTTTAATGTTACATGGGCAAACAAGATTCCATCATAAACATTTATTCCGATGTATTTGAAACTATTTGTCAATTACTATACTTGAAATATTTAGTTACAAGCATCATTTTCGTCAATAGCTTGAATCTTTCACATACCAGGTCGTTTTAATTTAGTTACAAGCAATTAACCAATTATTCATTTGCAAGTCATCCAAATTCTACAGAATATTTTGCCTATGATCATTTTGAAAATCCATCGTTGTTCTTGAAATACAGGGTGCAAAATTTGATAGTAAAACATTTGATATTACATCAAAAGACATGTAAATTGTCAATTCTATGAATCTTCAAATGATTTAACTAGCCTATACAAGCATTAATCTGAACAGTCATTGTGGAACTTTTCAAAGCATACAGGTCGTTTCTAAATTTAGTATACACACACATTATACCCATCAAATTATTCATTTCCAAGTCATCCAAATTCTACCTTGGAATTTCTTGCCGCTAAATTACTAGCATCGTATGCAAAAATGCATAAATATAATTAATCGATATGTTTAAGGTCTATATCTTTGAAATATGCAGCTGTTTTAGAAATATTTGATAAAAACCAAAACTGAACCTAATAAATCCGCCGTTGGATATCTTCCAAAATCTAAGCCAGATCCTTAAATACAAAATTTTAAGTGCGTAGGTATTTTTGTTCTGGAGTTATTGTGATACTAACATACATCCATACACACACGCACACATCAACACACACACACACACACACACACACACACACACACACACACACACACAGACATCCAGACATGATGGCCGATCTTGGGAAACTTGGCCAAAAGTTGTAAGATGAGCGAATAAGTCGATTTAGCGATAGTGAAAAAGTCGATTGCAACAAATATCGAATATGGATGTCGCAAATTTTGTTCACCCTGTATCTCCAAAACAAAGGGTTTTTCAAAATCATCATAGGACAAACTAAGTTGGATAATTCTTGAACATATTCGATTGTGTGTAACGTAAATCAATCATGTGCACAAGTGGTCTGATACATAGCTATTTTATTAACCAGTTTAAAGCACGCATCATCCTGATCACACATTCATGATTATTGTAATATTACAGCCAATTTTACAAAGTGCATATATTTCTACTTATTTATAAAATAACCTCTCCCAGAGGTCTGAATGGCGCATTCTATGCAACACCTAAAGGCTAAATTGTTTTTATTTCAATCATATGTCACTTATAGAACAAGATAACAAGAAAAATTATGCTTTCTCATATACGTACGTATAAAAGAAAGCATGTAATCGGTTTTAATTTTAAACACCTCCTTTTTTACATATCTCGAGGTTTTGGCCTAAACAAAACGAAAACGTATTTCTAGAAAAACAATTTCGTGTCTGATTGTGTGCCTGTATGAGTGTGGCGATATCTTTGAGTCATTAAAGTTCCATAAAAGCCATTTTAGAAAAAAATTAGAGCCTGTGCGTCTGTGTGTGTGCGCGTGTGCGTGCGTGCGTGTACGTGTGTGTGCTGTGTGTGTGTGTGGTGTGGTGTGGCATGTGCGTATTGGACGTTTTGAAGATCGCTATGTAAATCATTTTCAAAATAAAAATTCAAAATGGCGGATCAAAATGAGGTATTATCGTATTTAAAATCTGATATGACTAACATCCAGGTATTGTGGGCTAATGATCAATTTTGGAACTTTGTTAATTTGTAAAACATTATCTAAATAAAAAATTTTAAACTGCCATTGGCACACCGTTTTAGGATGCAAATTTTTTTGAAAGTTGGGTATTGGGGTTTTAAGATCGCTAAGAATAAATCATTTGTCAAAATTAAAAATTCAAATGGCGTATCAAAAATGGGAAATTATCGTGTTTAAAAGCCGATATGACTCAAATCCTGGTATGGTAGGCTTTGAAATTATTTATTTATTTATGAGAAAGCATTATGGCAGATAATTTTGCAGCGGTTTTTAAAACAATTTGTATATTTGTGAATATCGAGAATTTTCCTATATACTGTAAGGCTTATTTATGTTTTGCTTCAAACGCTACTTAGTGGTTGTAAAGACTGTATGTTAGTTTTAGTTGAGCGCACAGCTATCTATTTGAGTTTATTATATTTATTACTAACAGTATTTAATATAGCTCTAATTTCCCTTTTAAATCAAGTGATAACGATTTTGTATAAATATTTTGGGAGCACAGAATTGCCAATATTTTTAATCTTTACAATTTACAAAAGTCTTTTCTATTGCCGAGCCATTAGGCGAGCTAGTAATCTCCTAGAGCCAGTAAAACCGTTACGTTCCGTAAAATATATATTTAACTTGTTATTTATTCGTGAATTACATTAAAAATGTATACAGGGTGAGTCACGAGGAACTGTACATACTTCTACCATAAGTAGAGGCACCTTAGGGGATTATCAAATGACGATTACAAATGTCTACTTGTTTTATTTATTGATATATGGGGTGAATTATGGACTTCACCAAAACAATGTTTCGTCATATCTTTTCAATGATTAAGTCGATTTATCTCATTTTTTGGTGAAAGTGTGTATTCGTGTCTAGCAACTAACTGACATATTCAGAATTAAAAAATCAGGACCGTCTTCGTGAAAATTTGTGGGACTGCTTCATATCCAATACTTCACCTGTATATGATTTCTCTAAAATCTGATATAATTTTTTCAGAGCGCATTAATAGACAGTTAAACCTGGTATTTGAATTTTTGTTACACTTACCTCACATTTTAATTAAAGATTCATTTTAGAGTCAAATTGAAAATTGGCAATAATGAAATATCTTACTGTATAATAATAATGTTTAGTTATTAAAATAAATCTTTAAAATAAACAGTAACGACACACTGTGCTCCAGTATGGTAAATACCATAATTTGAATTGATTTACAGGACCGAATTTAGAAACCTGGCATATCTGGTTCATCTCAAAATTCACCCTGTATGTAACTCTTTCACCTGTAATAGACAGAAAACAGTAAAAAATGTTTGTAATAACCTAGTTTTCTTATTTGTTTGAGAAAAAATCATGTGTAATTATTTTAATCGGAATGAAATGAACAAGCCCAAGAAATGTTCATTCATAAATTAAGAAAGTCCATTACACATTTAAACAAGAAAAGATTATTGAGGCTGATGATTTCATTTTGAACATCTTTCATAATCGTAATATTTATTAAATTGTTTTTACTTTGTTCCACATTTTTAATTTTTTATTCTTTGGTTATTGTTATTTATTTTATTTCTTGGACTTGTTCATTTCATTCCTATTAAAATAATTACACATGATTTTTTCTCAAACAAATAAGACAATTAGGTTATTACAAACATTTTTATCTGTTTTCTGTCTATTATGGGTTGAAAAGTTACATACAGGGTGAATTTTGAGATGAACCAGATATGCCAGATTTCTAAATCCGGCCCTGTAAATCAATTCAAATTATGGTATTTACCATACTGGAGCACAGTGTGTGTCGTTACTGTTTATTTTAAAGATGTATTTTTAATAACTAAACATTATTATACAGTAAGATATTTCATTATTGCCAATTTTCAATTTGACTCTAAAATGAATCTTTAATTGAAAATGTGAGGTAAGTGTAACAAAAATTCAAATACCCAGGTTTAACTGTCTATTAATGCGCTCTGAAAAATTATATCAGATTTTGAGAAATCATATCAGGGTGAAGTATTGGATATGAAGCAGTCTCACAAATTTTCACGAAGACGGTCCTGGATTTTTAATTCTGAATATGTCAGTTAGTTGCTAGACACGAATACATACTTTCACCAAAAATGAGATAAATCGACTTAATCATTGAAAAGATATGACGAAACATTGTTTTGGTGAAGATCCATAATTCACCCTATATATTAATAAACAAAACAAGAAGACATTTTTAATGGTCATTTGATAATCCCCTAAGGTGCCTCTACTTATGGTAGAAGTATGTACAGTTCCTCGTGACTCACCCTGTATTTACGATAAAAACTTATTTATAATGACATTCTTAATTATTTCGTCTACCGTGGCTTAAAGTATTACTACGACAACGGGTTCCGTACACTTGCTATTAATGATAGCTGACTTGTGAAATTTGTACAAGTTCGTAGCTTGTAAAAATGATTTTACAATCTTATGTTATGGAACATGTAAAATAATTAACTTAGTATTGAAAAAGTATTCAAGCAATTTTTAAATATATCTTTGTTATATGCGAAGAAGAAAATTTTTGAAAGGTTAACCATTACATGATAGAAAAAAGGCAATAAATTTCAATAAAATTAAAAAAATATATAAGAAAAGCAATGTCAAAACGAGGATAAGAAGGAATAATATTCTTAACTAAATTGAAAGGGTAACCAAATCATAAAATAATTTCGGATTGTCTTGTATACTCATATTTTCTAATTGAAAAAAAAACGTTTTAATGTCATTAATCAGCAGTTTTTGATAATTTTTTCTCATAAAAGCGATATAAACCGTCAAAGGCTAAAAAATAATAAAATTTCATTTAAATTAACAATTTCTTTCTAAATTTAGATACAAAACTCAGGTGGCAGAGCTTATTTGCAAAATTTACGTATTCAGCTATAAAAGTATTCTTTTTTTTTAAATATTAAATGCTATAAAAAGTTTATAATTTAACGTTTATGGTGTACGATATATTTTACAGATACTGTTAAAGTTTTTTCGTCGTATAGTTAGTATAACAGACAGCGAAACACACGAAAAATGACAGTTTAATTAGAAGAAAAAGTTTGTTAAATAAAAGTTTATATCTTATTCATTACTTCTAAACTTTATCCAAGAAAGGTTCTTTTCTTATTAATTATTAAAAGCAGACCCTTTTGGGGTTCATAAGTTATTAACCTCCACACGTGATAAATAAGAAATTTTTTAAATCGTTTCTTTGTTACACTAACCTATTCACATCTTCAGAAATTTTAAATATAAATCGGCGGGAGTGGAAAACACAATGCCTTTATAATTTTCACCATTTTTATATCTGCCATTCGCAGGTCCCTTACATATAAATTTAAAATAGGTAGATAATTTATGTTTTTATTAATCTGTTTTGCAAATATTCTTGTCTTGACGTGGTCCTCTTTAATTTTTAGGGAGTAACCCTATTTAAGACCGGTTACGTGCGTGAAGATAGTACAAAACAAAAATGATTTGTGATCCCTAAAGTAAAATGTGTAATCATAAAATAAACTAGAAAACAGTTCATGTTATGAGTTGCTTTCAATGCATAATAAAACGATATTTTATTTTTTATGTTAGCTTGAGCAGCGATGTAGGACAAATTTATGTAGTTGAAATTTGTTGTGTCAATAAAAAAAATGATAGCCTTAAATTTAATTACAAAAATATTAAGACTTTTTGTTAGTTAAAAACTTAAAAACAATTTCAATAACATGGAACTAGAATTACAAAAGTCTCGTAGGTAATCACCCGGACTTCAGATGCACCGTAAAATAAGTAGGTATAATACGTGTAAATGAGTTTGCTAAAACAAACTTGTTACACAAAGACCTACTGTTACTGATAACTAACTAAGTATTGTAACTGATAAAGAAATAAGTGAAATACAAGTGTAATTAACTGCATACATAAAAATACATTTTCACTTATAAATTCAATTATTAGAGAAACGGGCAAATTTTGAATAATAATAATTTATAGCATTATGATGAAGTTCGGATATGTTGTGATAGGACAAAGTCAAGGCTCAAAAAAATCTTTTTGTACTGGCCAGATAGGTTATAGTACGTCCTAGAATATCAGAGAGTAATAAATCATCTTGACAGCGACAGGTCAGTGACGTACTTACTAAAGGTGTATACTATAAGGTTGTAAAATTAAAAAATCTCCAATTTTTAATACACTGAAATCCCCCAACCGCACGTCTATGCGCGTCTGATTTTCAGGCTTAAGTCGAATTGTAAAGGGTCATCTTTTGTTTGCCGTTTACCTGAACTGTCTTTGTTTAGCACAATATTTTGCAGGTGACACGTTTACAGCATCTTCATTTAAACTACCCCGGTTTGCTACTGATTTGTTTGCTGCTCCCATGCACAAAACGACGATTCTGGGACGTACTTTAGTTTACTTTTATGATTAGGGTTTCCGCGGCTACAGCTCAAGTCGAAGGTAGCCATAAGTTCTCTTAAATAGGGCTGACGTTTCACTCTAACCATAAACAAGAAAAGTTTTATACATATATTATTATCCTATATCTTTTATAAAGCTAAATATATACACTTATACTACCTTAAGTACACTACACTACACTATATATACAGGGTGTCCCGGGATGGGGTTGCGCACTCTTGTAAACTTTTTTATTTTAGAGTTTTCGGTAAAATGTTATTCTTCATAAAAAGTTTTGCTTGGCCTGAAACTTATTTTTAGCCTATTTTCGATTTTTTAAAATCAAGTAGGCCTTTACAGTTGAGCAAAAACTATTTTCATTTTAGGTAAAAACAATTGCAGTAACTGCATACATCATATCTAGGATATTTTATTCTTTAATACAACATAACAAAAAACAAATTAAATTCTAAACATTGAAATTATTCCACGTAATATCCTCCTCTTAGTACACATTCTTCTATTCGGGTTCTAAATTCTAGGTAGGTCGATGAAAGCATTTCTTCATTCACACTAGCAACAGCTTCTATGATTTTTTGTTTTAAATTTTCCAAATCGTCTTCTAATTCCGTTTGCGTAAACTTTTTCCTTTAGGTAGCCCCATAAGAAAAAGTCCAGTGGGTTGAGGTCTGGAGATCTCGCCGGCCACTTTAGTGGACCAAAGCGTCCAATCCACCGATTAGGAAAATGCTCATTTAACCAGGCCCTAACTCTCAGTGTGGAATGTGCAGGAAATCCGTCTTGTTGATAGCAAAGCTTTCCTCTGAACTCTAAACTCTCCTCTTCTAATTCGGTCATAACAAAGTTGTTCAAAAGCTCCAAGTATGTATTTTGGTTTAAAATATTCAAAAATAGGGACCAATGATTCTATTGTGGAGCATTCCGCAACAAACGTTTACTTTTTTGAAACGCTGACTCCGGATTCTGATACGAAAATTTGGATTGTTCTGAGCCCAAAATCTACAATTTTGCGTTGACACAACGCCATTGGTCGAAAAGGTTGATTCGTCACTGAACAGAACATTTCGATAGAATAATCTATGATCCATTATTCTTTCTCCCGTGAATAGATAGAATTCTAATCGATGGTCATCATCGCCGTCTTCTACCTTATGGACAAACTTGGGTTTGAACGGATGAAAATTATTTTTAACTAAAATTCTCTGAATGTGTGACTTACTTATTCTCAAATTCTCTGACCTTTTTCGCAGTGATAATTTTGGTGCTTCTTGAACTGAATTAAGAATTACTAGTGTGGCAGCGTTCTCTTCGTCATATTGTCGTGGTAGTCTCTTGGTGTCCTTCACATCGCCAGTTCCATCAAATTTTTTAATAAGTTTTGTTGCTGCTTGCCTGGTTATATGCACGTCTGGATATTTTTGGTGAAATAGTATTGCATATTTGTAGCTGACATTTCCAATGCCATAACACTTTACTAAGTAGATACGCTGATCTAACGTTAACATTTTTGACGTGTGTGATAGTACATACGATATGTAACTTTACTGTCGCAGAAAGGGATTTTGTTTGACAGTTGCTATCGAAATGCAACTAGATTTTCGACTTGCATTATCAGGCAAAGCTCTTGAATTTGGAGTAGTCTCATTGTGATAAAAAATATTTGATATGCTATTATCCTCAAATTTAAAACTAGCATACATTTTCGTAAAATAATGGCGTATTATCAACAGAAAAAGTACTTCACCTGAAACGAAATTGAAAAATGAAGAATTTTATCAAAGTAGGACTATCATCCTGAAAATTTGCATATTGCCATGACTTCTCATTCCAACTTTTCTTAACAAGATTTTGGCATACCATGAACAGAAAACGTACTTTACCTAAAATGAAAATAGTTTTTGCTCAACTGTAAAGGCCTAATTGATTTGAAAAAATCGAAAGCAGGCTAAAAATAAGTTTCAGGCCAAACAAAACTTTTCATGAAGAATAACATTTTGCCGAAAACTCCAAAATAAAAAAGTTTACAAGAGTGCGCAACCCCATCCGGGGACACCTATATATATATATATATATATATATATATATATATATATATATACATATATATATACTTTATTGGTACATACATCAATTAATGCAACGTTAATAAATTCAAAACAAGTTTCCATATATTTCGATGTCGTTTGAAATCATCTTCAAATGGAACATTATAAAATGAAAAACATTAAAATCTAAAAACTTATTAAATTTCAAAACATTTAGGTAACTAAGATTAATTATAAATTTTCTAAAATGTGATCATAATGGGAGAGTAAGTTTTCTAAATCTTTTTTATTATTACAAACAAATTTTTGATTCATCGTAATATATAACATTTCTAAAATTAAGCGTTTATTAAAATGTTGTTCTATATCTAATATATTAGTTTTTTCATATTGAAAAGTATGTCCAAATTCGTCACAGTGTTTTGCCAAAGCAGTGCGTCTTGGCTTAACACGAATATCAGATTTTTGTTGAGTTAATCTATGTTTTAACGGTTGTAGTGATGTCCCAATGTAAACCTTGTTGTAAGAATTACAAGGAATTTTGTAAACAGCGTTTGTTATATTATCATTAGAAATGATTGATTTTAATTTAGAAAATAAATTTAAACCTTTACTATGAATAGAAAAAAGCAGTATTTAAATAAAAATTCTTTAGTGATTTGTATAATAAACATCTTTTATTACTGTACGGAATGGTTACGTAATCCATTTTTTCTTCCGGTTTTTTAATGATAGAAATATTATAGAAACTATGAATTTTTTGTTCAATAATTTTCAAAATGAAAATTTGGATAATTGGTTTCAATAAATGCATGAATACTTTTAAAATGTTTTGAAGAAAAAATAGGATCCGCGATTTTTAAGCATCTTTCAATATTAACACTAACAATATTAATTTTATTAATTAATATTGGAAATGGATTACATAACCATTCAGTACAGTAATAAAAGATGTCTATTATACAAATCACTAAAGAATTTTTATTTAAATACTGTTCTTTCTATTCATAGTAAAGGTTTAAATTTATTTTAAATTAAAGTCAATCATTCCTAATATAACAAACACAGTTTACAAAATTCACCACTACAACCGTTAAAACATAGATTAACTCAACATAAATCTGATGTTCGTGTTAAGCCAAGAAGCACTGCTTTGGGAAAACACTGTAATGAATTTGGACATACTTTTCAATATGATAAAACTAATATATTAGATAAACCAAAATTTTAGTAAACGCCTAATTTTAGAAATGTTATACTGACTTCTATAAAAATTTATTGAACGATTTTATTGAAATTTGCGTCAACGATGTCCTTCATTAGAACACAAAAATGATTAAAATTTGAAAACAAAAGAACTAAAACTAAAAATGTTTTGTTCAATAATGAGCTGCTCCGCTACGATTTGTAATGCACTCATTCAAACGGCGTGGCATGTTATCAATCAAGTGATCTATAACTGCCTGTAGTATATCAACCGAAGCTTCTTGAATCCGTAGCCGGAGATCGTATAAGTTATCTGGAGAGTGTGGTACATTACCCAGTCGCCTACCGACCTCATCCCATACATGTTCAATGGACGACAAATCAGGCGACCGAGCAGGCCATGGGAGGACGGGAATGTTAGCTTCTTCCAAAAAACGTGTAGTAGCCCTTGCCGTATGAGGGCGCGCATTATCCTGTTGGAAAATGGGATTTTCCAACCTCTGAAGATATGGAAGCGCAACGGGTTCTAGCACATTGGCAATATAACCAGCGGCGTTTAAGTTGCCATCAATGAAGACCAAGGGTGATCTGCTACCGTAACATATTGCACCCCACATCATCACTCCTTGTGTGAGAGCTGTGTTGCGTTCCACAAAAAATGTTGGATTTTTACATTCTCCACGTATCCGTCTGACTTTCCTACGACCATCGTGGGCCCACAAGCAAAATCGAGATTCGTTACTAAACACAATTCGATGCCATTCTTGCGCCCAATTCGCTCTTTCATTGCTCCATTCTAACCTGCGTAGACGGTGAAGTGGTGTAAGAGGAAGACATAAAAATGGATGATATGAATGCAGCCTATAAGACCTTATCCAGCTATAAACAGATGACATTAACATTCTGTTTCTTGTCGCCAAAAGTCTCAAGCGACGTTCTTCGCGATCTGTAGTCCTGCGGGACGTCCAGATCCAGGGCGACGCTGTTGCACCCCTTCCTCGGACCATTTGGAACAACATCTCAATACCGTTGTAACATTTCGGTTTACACGACGAGGAATTTCTCTTAGCGAAAGTCCGGCCTCTCTCATGTCAATAATACGGCCACGTTCAAAATCATTCAATTGGGAAAAATGTTGATGTTAACGTACTCTTGGCATTGTTCCCAAGTTCAGAACGAAATTGTGAACAAACAATTTGCAAAATTGACAGTTAATTACGCACTGGTTAATTTCTTCAAATTTATTGTTACTAAGGCAAAAAAACAAAAAAAACTAGCTAGATTTTATTTTTTGTTTGTTTGTTCTAATGAAAGACATCGTTAACGAAAATTTCAATAAAATCGTTCAACAAATTCTAGGTGTTGCAATTTTTATGGAACTCAGTATATATATATATATATATATATATATATATATATATATATATATATATATATCTATTAAGATGAATCAAAATTTGTGTGTAATAATAAAAAGATTTAGAAAATTTAAATTATGATCACATTTTAGAAAATTTAATTAATTAATAATTTATAATTAAATTACCTAAATGTTTTATGCCAATTTGATAAGTTTTAGATTTTAATTTTTTTAATTTTATAATGTTCCACTTGAAGATGATTTCAAACGAAATTGAAATATATGGAAACTTGTTTTGAATTTATTAACGTTGCATTAATTGATGTGGGTACCAATTTATTATTCAATACATTAAATAATATACATTAAATAAACTTTGTTATATATATATATATATATATATATATATATATATATATATATACACTCTGAGTCCAAGATAAGCATTCTCACTATGGGGATCTCGTAAATGGTAATAGATACAACCCCGGTTAAATGGGAAAAAAGTTGTGTAGTTAGGGGACTAATAAAATGATACAAAGAAATCTATGACATATTTAAAAAAATTCGACTATTTGAAATAATACGTGCTTTAACATGGTTTTTCAATCGGACGTTTCCTATTTTTATAGCCATCATCAACTTAATTTTTTTAAATACGGTCCTGGTATTTTTAAAACTGATTTTGAAACGTTTTATTATTACAAATTCAGCAACGTATCACATTTGATGGTCTGATCGCGTTTTGAACTTTTTATGGATCATCATCACGAAATGTTTGAATACAGACCTATATTTTCAAAAAAGTTTATTTAGTTAACTTTTCCTTCTAACATTTTATAAAATAAGTAAACGTACTAAAATAAAATATTGTTAATTATGCAGCTTAACATAAAAATCTAAATGCTTGTAAAATTAACATTAAAGTTACCTATTTAAATGATCATTATCAACCACTGCAAAAATAAATATTGTGTGATATGTTCTTTGGTTACTGTTTGAAAAACAAAACTATATAGGTATCTGTTGATTGAACATTTAGGATTGTTATTTAATGTTTACTCGTTACTTATTTCTCAACCATCTAAATTTTCGGTATTTACCGACTTTACCATTTACGTTATAAATCATAATTGATTAAACTATTTCTTTTATTGTGTTTACTTTTCTACTTTATAAAAGTTCATATTAGCGCCATCTATCCGATGCTCGTGGGTTTTGTTAGTTTTACATCATCTACTTACAGATATCAGTTACTTTTCTGAACACCAGATGGTGGTACCATTAAATAATTACATACTACTGAAATCCTTTATTTGGAAATACATATACATAACATTTTTATTATTACAAAACTTGATAAGAAAATTTTGTTGAATACCTTTTCCTAAGGTGTGATTCTTTTTGAAACGGCCATTTTGTGTGATACATTTTAGAAAAGTTTCTCTTGTTGCTGTTTATTCGGTGTAACCACCAATTTTATACGAGAATTTTTCATAGAAAATATTTCTTTACTTTGTAAATTAATATAATCGTTATTGATGCGGATGTAAAAAAAAATGTTACTTGCACAAAAATTTGGTAAGTTTGCTCTGCCTCTTTCAACTCCGTTGTAATTAGAATCTCTCTTTCAGGCTTAACATACAATAATTAAATACTGTTTCTTAAAAGAACTACAATTTAACCAGATCGTGTTAAATCATCACATAGAGCTCGTCTTTGATCTGCAAAGCTAAAAACAACGTTATACGAATAAATTGATATTATATCCCTTACCTTCTTGTTAGCTTCTTTTCTTTATTGGTGCGTTAAGATTATACGTTATGTACCTTTTGGTCTCGTTTTTGGTTTTGCTACGATGTGCTCTTAACTGGGACTGCTCGTAAATGATTGGAAGCTGTGCTTCAATTACTTCGGTCTCGTTATCGTTGATGTTAATTGTCACTGAAGATTACGATGATGGAATTTATACTGTACTAAGGTTCAAGTATTCGTTCAACACCAGGTTAGATTATTCCATTAACACATGTACTAATAAACGTATTGCTGACTTTACTTTCGTCCCTACCATATGTTATACGCTGCCTTTGGCAGGGATCACTACAGCATCTACATAAAAGTGCATTTGAATTAACCATATTACAAAGTATTTTTAATGAACTGTTTACCTTTGTTTCAATTTCATTGTCATACTGATATGCGAATCCATTTGACTTCCGTAAAGATCTCACTAATATAGACCTTATAAAATTTGATCAAACCATTAGTTAATATTTTGTGCACATATTTTAACTAAATTTATAGTGATTATTACTGAACTTTTACAGTAAAAACACAGTGATGCGTTAGTATTTAGCGTCCATTTTTGATAGTATTTTATTAACTACTATTTACGCTTCCGTGCCCAGTAGCAGAAACTCAAAGCACAAATTGTGTTACCGGTTGTCTATGTCGTATTATTTATGTATTTATGGTTGATAGCTTTTAAGTATACATTTTCTTTTATTATGGAATAGAGTGTTCAGATCATTAGTATCTAATTTTACTTGATTAGCTACTTGTTTATGCATGCTAGGATTAATATAGTGAACTGAACAAGCTTCTCCGATTATTTATTTAATTGAATTCATCATTATTAATGGAGGTTTGTGTTTGGATATAGTGAAACGAAAGGCAAGTTGGATTGGTACCTTTCTGAATTGAAATATATTACTGCTTATATATATATATATATATATATATATATATATATATATATATATATAGGGTGGCCCAAGAGCGCGTGAGTGGAAGATTGTGGGGTTATTAAGGAATATTTTTAAAGTTTGTTGATGGGCTGGGGTGGGATATCCTTAAGGCTACAAGACTAAAATATTTTCAGTTGAATCGCAAAGTTTATACAGGGCGATTTATATAAAAGTTGCATTTTTTAAATAGAACGACTTTATGTAACACACATAGTACCTAAAACGAATCGTTTAGTCGCAATTCGTCATTTTTACAAAATATATACGTTTGAAAAAAGCTAAATATTGCAGTGATCACAAAACTTAGAAGGCCATGACTCTGCGATGTTATTAGACATGAAATGTACTAGCGTAAACCGGATGGTCAAATTCGAATCTTTTTTGTATTTAGAGAAATTACTTTGTCGATTTAGAAAATTTCAATCAATGGTAATGTTCAATTTTGGATAAGATCATGTTAACTGATGAGTGCACCTTCCACCGTAATTATTAGTACTCAGATTAAAACCCTCACTGTTTTCGAATTCATAGCCAAGAGAAATGATCGATAAATGTTTGGGCAGGCATATCCGGTACTTCAGTTGTTGGTCCCTTTTTCTTCGACGGTATTCTTTGAATTTCCTGGATAATAAATTATTTGTCTCGATCGCTCAAATTAGGGCATGCATTTTCACAACGTGGCCGTGTAGTAAGTGAATGGCTTAATAATGCATTTGATGAAAAATGGATAGGAAGGGATGGACCAACACGATGGTCAGCGAGATCTTCAGATATTTCCCCGTTTGATTTCTTTTTACGTCAAGAAAAAAGTGTATGCTGAACTACCAACCATTGAGGAAGATATTAAAAACAGAATCCCATACGTTTCTGCAACTATTAACCCAGTAATGGTAAATACGGCTAAAAATTATTTTCAGAATTAAAAGGACCCCGCACTTTTTAAGTGCAAATCCGGTCCCGATCAAAATCAAATAAATTTTGGTATCTTATACATAATGACATGGCGAACAAAAGTTCTAATGGGCAGAACTATTGAAAACCCCAAACAAGGTCAATTTTTATTATTACAAACAAATTTTGATTCATCGTAATATATAATTTAAATTAGGCGTTTATTAAATGCTGTTCTATATCTAATATATTAGTTTTCATAATAAAGCAGTGTCTTTAAATTTATCAGATTTGTTGAGTTAATCTATGTTTTAACGGTTGTAGTGATGTCCCAATGTAAACCTTGTTGTAAGAATTACAAGGAATTTTGTAAACAGCGTTTGTTATATTATCATTAGAAATGATTGATTTTAATTTAGAAAATAAATTTAAACCTTTACTATGAATAGAAAAAGCAGTATTTAAATAAAAATTCTTTAGTGATTTGTATAATAAACATCTTTTATTACTGTACGGAATGGTTACGTAATCCATTTTTTCTTCCGGTTTTTTAATGATAGAAATATTATAGAAACTATGAATTTTTTGTTCAATAATTTTCAAAATGAAAATTTGGATAATTGGTTTCAATAAATGCATGAATAATACTTTTAAAATGTTTTGAAGAAAAAATAGGATCCGCGATTTTTAAGCATCTTTCAATATTAACACTAACAATATTAATTTTATTAATTAATATTGGAAATGGATTACATAACCATTCAGTACAGTAATAAAAGATGTCTATTATACAAATCACTAAAGAATTTTATTTAAATACTGTTCTTCTATTCATAGTAAAGGTTTAAATTTATTTTAAATTAAAGTCAATCATTCCTAATATAACAAACACAGTTTACAAAATTCACCACTACAACCGTTAAAACATAGATTAACTCAACATAAATCTGATGTTCGTGTTAAGCCAAGAAGCACTGCTTTGGGAAAACACTGTAATGAATTTGGACATACTTTTCAATATGATAAAACTAATATATTAGATAAACCAAAATTTTAGTAAACGCCTAATTTTAGAAATGTTATACTGACTTCTATAAAAATTTATTGAACGATTTTATTGAAATTTGCGTCAACGATGTCCTTCATTAGAACACAAAAATGATTAAAATTTGAAAACAAAAAACAAAAACTAAAAATGTTTTGTTCAATAATGAGCTGCTCCGCTACGATTTGTAATGCACTCATTCAAACGGCGTGGCATGTTATCAATCAAGTGATCTATAACTGCCTGTAGTATATCAACCGAAGCTTCTTGAATCCGTAGCCGGAGATCGTATAAGTTATCTGGAGAGTGTGGTACATTACCCAGTCGCCTACCGACCTCATCCCATACATGTTCAATGGACGACAAATCAGGCGACCGAGCAGGCCATGGGAGGACGGTAATGTTAGCTTCTTCCAAAAACGTGTTGTAGCCCTTGATGTATGAGGGCGCGCATTATCCTGTTGGAAAATGGGATTTTCCAGCCTCTGAAGATATGGAAGCGCAACGCGTTCTAGCACATTGACAATATAACCAGCGGCGTTTAACTTGCCATCAATGAAGACCAAGGGTGATCTGCTACCGTAACATATTGCACTCCATATCATCACTCCTTGTGTGAGAGCTGTGTTGCGTTCCACAAAAAATGTTGGATTTTTACATTCTCCACGTATCCGTCTGACTTTCCTACGACCATCGTGGGCCCACAAGCAAAATCGAGATTCGTTACTAAACACAATTCGATGCCATTCTTGCGCCCAATTCGCTCTTTCATTGCTCCATTCTAACCTGCGTAGACGGTGAAGTGGTGTAAGAGGAAGACATAAAAATGGATGATATGAATGCAGCCTATAAGACCTTATCCAGCTATAAACAGATGACATTAACATTCTGTTTCTTGTCGCCAAAAGTCTCAAGCGACGTTCTTCGCGATCTGTAGTCCTGCGGGACGTCCAGATCCAGGGCGACGCTGTTGCACCCCTTCCTCGGACCATTTGGAACAACATCTCAATACCGTTGTAACATTTCGGTTTACACGACGAGGAATTTCTCTTAGCGAAAGTCCGGCCTCTCTCATGTCAATAATACGGCCACGTTCAAAATCATTCAATTGGGAAAAATGTTGATGTTAACGTACTTTGACATTGTTCCCAAGTTCAGAACGAAATTGTGAACAAACAATTTGCAAAATTGACAGTTAATTACGCACTGGTTAATTTCTTCAAATTTATTGTTACTAAGCGCAAAGGAAAAAAAAAAAAACTACTAGCTAGATTTTATTTTTTGTTTGTTTGTTCTAATGAAAGACATCGTTAACGAAAATTTCAATAAAATCGTTCAACAAATTCTAGGTGTTGCAATTTTTATGGAACTCAGTTATATATATATATATATATATATATATATATATATATATATATATATATATATATTAAGATGAATCAAAAATTTGTGTGTAATAATAAAAAGATTTAGAAAATTTATCCCCAATTATGATCACATTTTAGAAAATTTATAATTAACCTTCCAGTGGGCGCGTGGGTTACTATTGTAATCTACCGTTCTTTCGCAGCTCGTTATTATAGTTGGTCCTGCGTATGCGACAGTTTCAGTAGCTGCTAGTTTGGTTGTATTATAGCCATCAATTGTGTTTTCATTTCGTTTCTAAAGGTTGTGTGGAATCACATGTAAATACTCAAAGACATGAAAAAATCGGATAATACACATATACCGTTTTTTTTTCCTTCTCCTTATTTGATATTAGTACGTATATTTTAAGTTTTTACAATACAGAGTCCTTGTTTTGTTATATTTGCACAATAAATCTATGTTAAATTTTCTTTGTATCTTTGTATGGTGACTAAACGAGATTTATTTGTCATTTCGGTTGAAAGTTGGTGCCCACGTTCAAGAATTGGGGAGTTTGACATACAAATCCGTTATCATTTAAAATGGTATTACGTATCTATACTCACAATCAATGATGAATATGTCACCTTCTTCAAACCAGTTATTAATGTTAGTCTTTCTCAAATTCATTTCAGAATTGTAGCGTCATTGTTTCGAGCATTTGCCAAATATCCAGGATGTACCCATTAGAACCAACAACAAGGACTGATTTGACTAAATGTCGACCTTTATGTACAGAATAAGATTGCCTTAGACATTTGTAGTTTCCAGATTTTTCAATAAATGCGTACGTTCCATCTACGACGACAATCGCTTTCCGAACATTAATATTATCATTATGGAGTTCATTTGCAAACTTTGTAATATGCCTTTGGCAAAACTGTTTAAAACGATTTATACTCTGTAAACCAATATTTTGTGGAATAAACCGTAACATAAATGATCTTCGTACAACATTTATAGCCAAACTTACAGATTGTCTGCTAGAATAACTAAAAATTACTTTTAATAGTTCATCTGATAGTCCTTGATGAAGTTTGCACAAAAATGTAAGTAAATGTTTCTTTTTAATACGCCTAACATTATTAGTATCATGAACTGGATCACAGTAGCTGAATAGTTCTTTAAATTGTGGTTTTGCTAAAGACGTTACAACCTATCTATTAATAGATTGTAAACCCCCATACAAAACTTTTAATAAAAATCCATCGTTATTTATATGTTGTTCACATAATCTTGCAGATTCAGGAATGTAAATATTGATATCAATAAATATTTGTACTCTTGCTTTTACAGAAAGACGGCCTAATTGTTCTGGTATATCATCACAAATCATGCAACAGCTATCATTGCGAGTCTCTTTCAAAACATTAAGTCGTAGACACTCAGGATCTTCTGCCAAGCGCTAATATCTCCTCTAATTAAATTATCACAGTTTAGACAAATACGCGTATTAATATTTACAGGAGTGTATGGAAGATTTAATTCTTCCCTATATCGCATAGCAAACTCAATCGTTTCTTCATTGTCGAAATTAACTTGTAAACGTTTCATTCCTCGAGGAACACAACGTGTATTGCATGCGAAGCAATTAATACGAGCTATTTCAATAAACAAATAAACTACAAAAACTTATTTAGATGACAATCAATAGGCAATAAATATATTCCATTTGACACTTCACAATAGAGATTTATAACTGACAGATTCAATTAAATGTTCAATTGTTTTGATATTGATGCTTCGATATAGACGATCATGGGTGTCTATGATTCAATCCGTGTGCACAAATGATGGCAAACCTGAACTGATTGTGATAATGTTAGAAAAAATACACAAAGAAGTTCAATATTATTTTTGTTTTTCTTAATATTTATTTTCAAAGGAATGGTTCTTTATGAATATTGCAATAAATAATTGAACATCTTAAGAAATCACTTCAGTAACACTAGGTAAAAATCCTAAACTAACAAAAAAGTCATGAGACTTTTTTACACTTAATTATCAAAAATTAAAATCAGTACCCTAAAAAATCCTGTTTTTAGACATGGAAAGTAAAGTATAAAATGCGAAAATATTAGAGTTAGGTATGCACTTAAGAAAACTGACCATTAAAAAATTTAGAAGACCTCCTTACGCAAATTAGAAGTTTATATAAAACATATGTGGGTACTGTGTTTTATAAAAATATTTGATTTGTCATTTATTTTTGGATCACCCTGTATAATCAAAAATATATTAAAAATGTGTATTATCATCTTATTTACAACTGTTGTATTTGAATATTTTATGTCACTACTTTGCTTGTTTTTTTATACTGCACTTTCTTTGACGGGCGCTGAGATGTGTGACAATATCCTTTATACCTTAAGAGGTCAAAATTGACCTTATTTGGGGTTTTCAGTAGTTCTGCCCATGAAAACTTTTTTTCGCCATGTCAGGATGTATAAGATACCAAAATTTCATTCATTTTGACCGGGACCCGATTTGCACTTAAAAAGTGCGGGGTCCTTTGCTTAGAGCATTTATTAAAATTATTTTTATTTTAGCTCGCAATTTTGTTTTTTGTGTTTATGTGTTTTTCTACTTAATAAATAATGTTTTACAATGTGAATCGTTTTTTGTTTATTTTCCACGGGTTACTAGATAATACAAAATAAAAATTGAAAAATACAGCGAATTAATCAGAAATTGTGAAATTAAAAGAAATCTATCGAAAATAGATATCTACTAATTTATATCGTTAGAACGGTAAAAAAATTCCGCATTTGATGCAAAAATGAAAAAATGGACGTTCCATTTGAAAAAATCAAGTTACCATTGACTGAAATTTTCTAATTTCTCTAAAAACAAGAAGAATTCGAATTTGATCATTCGGTTTACTCTAGTACATTTCATGTCTAGTAACATCGCAGAGTCATGGCCTTCTAAGTTTTGTGATCACAGCGATATTTAGTTTTTTCAGATATCTACTTTTGTAAAATGAATAATTGCGGTTAAAGGATTCGTTTTAGGTACTATGTGATACAGAAAGTCGCACTAGAATTGACCAAGGATCCTAATCTGCAATAATATACAGGGGGTTCAATTAAAAAAAACGCCCTGTGTAAACTTTACGGTTCAAGTGAAAATATTTTAGGTCTGTAGTCTTAAGGATACCCCATCACATCCCATCAACAAACTTTAGAAATATTCCTTAATAACCCCACAATCTTCCACCCATGCACTATTGGGCTTCAAATATCTCAAAACAAAAATCACACCATCGATTTTTTTATCATTTACACAACTTTTTGTGGCTCTCTTCTGACGACGGTCGCCTCCACTGCTTCCTTACGGTCGCTCAGAAAATAAGGTTAACCGCACTGTTGTAATAAGGAATTTAAACTAGGATATAAGGAACTCAACATACATGAATAAACAAAATAAAATACTTTCCATTTTTGGGTTTTTTTAATGATGTATATTAAATTATACAATCTAAACGTTTCGATAACACTTAGAGTTATATTCGTCAGTAATGATATTTATTAAAATTGTTAAAAGCGTTGTAAACAATTTTGTCAAAGTTGAAAAATTAAAACATAAACATTAGCCTGCTGTTAATATTGCAGTTTGAGAACCGTATAAAGCCAACTATAGAATTAAATTTTAGTAAAGAATAACTAGGTCATAAAAAATTGAATATTGCTAAACTGTCTTAAAGATGACAAATCAGAACACCCTCGAACGGCGAAGGCTAACAATAAAAAACGTCAGCCAAAAAACACATTTAACAAAATTTAATTCATGTGGAAAAGTATACATTGGAACCACAAAACGTAGCTTTGATACAAGACGTAAAGAACATATGAAATTTTGTAGATTAGGTCAACCAGAGAAGTCTGCTGTGACCATGCCTTGAATAATCTAAATAATGGCATTACATTTGTCAAGATAAACTCATTATTATGTTCGTTTACAACGTGAAGCTATTGAAATATATAAAATCTCGATTGAAATAAGTTTTGGCATCATATAATTAAAAAGACCTAATGATACGTTTTGATTTTGATTGTTTTTTGCTGTGTTTTTCCTAGACCTTGAAGCAAATGCTTTAGTAATTATATGTTAAATTGCCACAGCACTCTAATTTAACATAAGTAGTTGAAATTAAGATTAAAATTAAAAATTACAAAAAACGTTCTGCATTATGTTTTTCATTGTTAATAACACTTGCAATTATTGACAAAGATATCTCTTTGTTAGATTTAACTGGATTATTTTATATTTGTGAATGCTCCTATTATTTTGGCCGTGAAGCTTTTCACAACTTTACACTAACTTCATAACTTGATTAAATTTTGTTAAATGTGTTTTTTGGCTGACATTTTTCATTGTTAGCATTCGCCGTTAGAGGGTGTTCTGATTTGTCATCTTTAAGACAGTATAACAATATATAATTTTTTATGACCTAGTTATTCTTTACTAAAATGTAATTCTATAGTTGGCTTTATACGTTTCTCAAACTGCAATATCAATAGCAGGCTGATGTTTATGTTTTAATTTTTCAACGTTGACAAAATTGTTTACATCTTTAACCAGAAATAAAAAAATATTTGATAGCCGTATTAAATGTAGCACATGGCCGTAACCAAAAATTAATTAATTATTAAGAAATTAAGGAAATTAATTTCTGAAAAAGAAAGCATATTAATATTTGGTTTTGAATGAAATAGTTAAAATAATCTTGCCAGTATGACTGAGCTTTTTTAGTGTTCAGAGACGAGGACGCCATTACAAACTACCGCCCCGACCGGTTTCGTCACTATTGTGGCTCACCATGATCTGTCATAGAATATCCGCAGATGGTGTGCATATACGAAGTGACCATGCCGCCACATGTGTGAGGAAAACCCCCTGAAAAACCTCATACAAGATAGACGGTAGACGTGAGTCGAACCCATTACCTCCCGAATGCTAAACAGGTCGTGTCACCACTACGCTACTAGCTCGGTTATCGAATATCTCGACTCTGAACGTATACAGTGTGATCCAAAGTAGAAGGACCATTCAATAACTTCTTTATTTTACGATATATAAAAAAAAAGTTAAATTATTTTTTGTTTACGGCCATGTGCTACATTTAATAGGGCCATCAAATATTTTTTTCATTTCAGGTTAAACCGGAAACGAACACAACTATTGTTTTTTAAATCACACCCTGTATATTTTTTTAGACTACCTGATTCCTCATTATTTTTTCTTTCTGTAAATATAAAATTTTATGGGTATTATATCAGAAAATTTTGTTGTAAATCACAAAAAAACTGTTTGAAGGCGTACAAGACCACTATTTAAAAAACAAATAGCTATTGCCATGGAAAACGGAAACAACTGCTTTTATTAATAGTATTTATTAGAATAGTAAGAAATCTGGAAACGGATACATAAACAAAATAGAAAATTCAACAAGTAATAGGCACGTATTTTTTAACTACAAAGATGGTGTGCAGGAAAATTATTTTATAAGTTGGTCAAAATTACCACCATTTTGTGCAACACATGCCTCTAGCCGCTTTAGAAGTTCATGATGTGTTGTTCTATGTATCACATCGGGTGTTAACTGCATACAAGCCAACCGGATTTTGTTTTTTAAATCCTTTACATTTTGTGGCGGATCTGCATAGACTAGTGTCTTAAGATATCCCCACAAGAAATAGTCCAGAGGTGTAATATCAGGCGATCTTGGCGTCATTTCCACTGGTCCATGGGTGGCAATTAAACGCCCATTAAAGGTTTCGTTTAGATATTCACTAACAATGTTACTAGTATGAGCTGGCGCTCCGTCCAACTGAAAGTACATACTTCGTCGCAATGCTAGTGGAAAATCTTCTAACATGGTCAAAAGCTCAGTATTTAAAAAATGAAGAAATCTTCTTGAAATGAGAGTTGCGTCATAAAAAAAGGTCCCAATAATATGTCTCCTATTAAACCGCACCAAACCTTAGTACCCCAAACGGTTTGATGGTTTGTATTTAATGTCCAATGTGGGTTTTAGTCCGACCAGAAACGATTATTTTGTTTGTTGATAACACCATTATTGGTGAATTTTGCTTCGTCGGTCCACAAAATTCTGTCTAAAATGCCTCGGTCATCTTCCAGTTGTTTCACTAACCACGCAATCAGTATCAGTATGAATAAATACACGATTGTTTAGCTCTGGCAGATAATATTAAAGCATTACGTATAGTATAATCAGTGACATTAGAGTAAATTTATTTTATGTAATGGTGCTACTTTAAAACGCCGCAAAACAATAAAAAATAATAAGTAATAATTAATACACCTTGTTTAAACATCACTTACAAAAAAATGTATTGACAGTTTTATATTTATCGCTGCCATGCCATACATAGGAACAAATGGAAATATTCAACGTTAATGGACAAAATTTAATTAAAAATAGTTGAGACTTTTAAAGTTTACATGCAAACTTGATTACTTGATGAACAAAATTGATTTTAAAACGGTTTACATATTTCGAATCTACATAAAAATTGCAGGTAAAGTAAACTTTAATATACAATCAACCCATGCTAATTATTTTACAAATTAGGATAAATCATGTCATGTGCGCATTTATACGAACGTGCGTTTGAAAATCACAAAAAAATGACTCTTCTATTTAATTAAGGTAATCCGCGCATGTCACTCTACAATAAATCTCAAAATTTAACAGTAATGGACAAATTATTTCACGAAACAATTTACATTACTAGTGGTTTTATGAAATATATCAACGATATCCATTTTAAAACATAATCAACCCCTTCAAATTATTGTTGAAAATGGGGCAAATTATTTTATAAAACATTTTATATTATTAGTTTACTCACTAAATATGCCATCGATTTAGATTTTAAAACATAATCAACCTCTTCTATTTATTATAGGAAATCCAAGTACACTTAAGGTAATCCATTTCTAATCATTCTTCGGCCGAAAAATGAACTTTAATATTATGCACATTAATATACAATCTGAAAATGTAAACTTTCACCATTAACACTCATAATAAAATACTTATCTCTTTGGGATTTTTAATGGTGTACTTTAAATTATACAATCTAAACGTTTCGATAACACTTACAGTTATCTTCGTCAGTAGTAATGTTTGTTAAAATTGTTAAAGATGTAGTAAACAATTTTGTCAAATTTGAAAAATTCAAACATAAACATAAGCCTGCTATTAATATAACAGTTTGAGAAACGTATAAGCCAACTATAAAATTGTAGTAAAGAATAACTAGGTCATTAAAATTAAATATTGTTAAACTGCCTCAAAGATGACAAACCAGAACACTCTCTACGACGAAAGCTAACAATGAAATTTGCCAGCCAAAAACACATTTAACAAAATTTAATCGAGTTATGATGTAAGTGTAAAGTTGTGAAAACTTCAATTTTAAAATGATAGAAGCATTCACAAATCCAAACATTACATCAAATAAATAACCCAGTTAAATCTAACAAAGAGATATCTTTATCAATAATTGGAAGTGTTATTAACAATGAAAAGCACAATGCAGAACGTTCTTTGTAATTTTTAATTTCAATTTAATTTCAACTACTTATGTTAAATTATAGTGCTGTGGAAATTTAACATATAATTGGTAAAGCATTTGCTTCAAGGTCTAGGAAAAACACAGCAAAAACCTAGACATACCAAAAGTTGAAAACAAATTAAAATCAAGGCGTATCATTATGCTCTTTTTAATTATAAGATGCCAAAACCTATTTAAACGGAGATTTTCTTCTTGTCTATTAAAATTATTCGGGTGTTTATATATTTCAATAGCTTCACGTTGCAAACGAACATAATAATGGTTTGTCTTGACAATATTTTCATATTGTCAAATTGAATGTCATGATTTAGATTATTCAGGGCATGGTCAGCCACAGCAGACCTCTCTGGTTGACCCAATTTACAAAATCCATATGTTCTTTGCGTCTTGTATCAAAGCTACGTTTTGTGGTCCCGATGTATACTTTTCCACATGAACAAGATAACTTATACACTCCGGAAGATGATAAAGGGTTTGACACATCTTTAGGTGATCTTAAATGTTCTTTAATTCTTCTTGTAGGTTTAAAAATAGTCCTAATGCCATATTTGATTAGGATTTTTCAATTCTATTTGTAACATTAGCTATAAAAGGAAGAAAAGCAGTACCAACATTAAGAACTGGTTTTTCTTTAAGGTTACGTCTAGAAGGTGTAATAACATTATTAATATCTGTAAGTGAATATCCATTATCTTGTAAGGATTTTCTTAAATATTTATATTCATCATTCAAAATTCAGGGCCACAAATTCGTTTTGCTCGATCTACTAAAGATTTAATTACACTAATTTTTGACGTGGATGGTGGTTGGATAATTTATGAAGGTATCTATCAGTGTGTCGGCTTTCGTCGTAGAGAGTGTTCTGGTTTGTCATCTTTGAGGCAGTTTAACAATATTTAATTTTAATGACCTAGTTATTCTTTATTACAATTTTATAGTTGGCTTATACGTTTCTCAAACTGTTATATTAATAGCAGGCTTATGTTTATGTTTGAATTTTTCAAATTTGACAAAATTGTTTACTACATCTTTAACAATTTTAACAAACATTACTACTGACGAAGATAACTGTAAGTGTTATCGAAACGTTTAGATTGTATAATTTAAAGTACACCATTAAAAATCCCAAAAAGATAAGTATTTTATTATAATATACAATCTGTTACTAACAAAATCTCTGAATTAGAGGCTACTGTTAAATCTCATAACAATATAAACATATTGTGTTTGACAGAACACTGGCTTAAGGACTGTGTCGTTAACCTAATTAATATTTTTGATTTCAAAGTTGTTTCTCATTTTTCACGAAAAATTCATAAACATGGCGGTCCTGTAATATTGAGAAAAAAGGTATTGAATGTGTAGCTATTCCGTTTGTTATGGAATTATCGAGAGAAATTGACTGCGAAATATCTGGTATTATAATTAATAAATGCAATGTAATTGTTCTCTCTGTGTATAGGTCCCCTGTTGGAAATTTTAATTCGTTTATTGACATTCTTATTATTCTATTTTCTAAATTCGATATTAACAAGAATTTTGTTCTTTTATGTGGAGACTTTAATGTTAAATTTAACTTCAACGACAATCAAGCCATCTATCTTACTGACATAGTTTTGCTATTTTTTCTACACTAGAGGAAACAATTGCATTGATAATATTTTTGTTAATTTCGTTGGTGATGTAAATTTTAATGCTTCTGTATTTGATGCATGTATTTCTGATCACTTTGCTCAAATAATTAATTTTTATATTCATACTATATGTAAGCCAAGATAACGTAAATTAATTATTCGACCAATTACTAATAGTGGAAAATATAACATGTATAATTTACTTGAATCTACTGATTGGTCCTTCATAGATAATAATCGTGTACCTGCTTTGGACAATTTTTCTACATTTTTAAGTATATTTATCGATCGTCAATAGTCATATCTCTCGTAGTAACAGTCTTTATTAGTTTGATGCCCGCTTAAGAAATATGTGTAATATACTTATTACTTTAAACGACAACTACAAAAATGTAATAGTGATGAAACGTTGTCCTGCGCAATAAATATCGCAAATTATATAAATCTGATTTAAAAATCCAAAATACAAGCGAATAATACGTATATAAAATCTTCCAATTCTAAACGAGGGCTATTTGACAGGTTATAAGATAAAAAGAAAATCCTAAAGTACTTAGCAATACTATAACTTCCGACTAATTTAACAGATTCTTTCCACATATTGCTGATGTGATTAGTGATTCTCTTCCAACCCAAAAGTGTGACCCTGCCATGTATTTTAAGGGTTTTAAAATGAATCCGTCTATTTGTTTTAAATTTCAGGAAGTAGCGTTTAATGAATTATGTGGCATTATTAACGTTCCAAATAATAATAAGTCAAGAGATCCTTTTGATATTACTGTAAATATTATAAAATCTATACAAAAATCATTAATTATTGCATTCACGAATCAGTCTATCCTAATGAATTAAAGATTTCCAAGGTTGTTCCTCTACATAAAGGTAGTGATAATGATAATCTTAGTAAATTATGTCATATTTCGAAAAAATAATTTATTTTCTGATTGCCAATATGGTTTCCATAAGGACAAATCAACATCCACTGCAATTTTAAGACTTACTGACACTATATTAGAAAGTTTTGAAGCAAATGAATTTTGTGTAGCAAATTTCTTAGACCAAAGCATTTGATTACGTTAATCACTCTATTTTGTTAAATAAGTTCCAACGTTACAACTTTACGCAGGAGAGCGTTCTACTACTTGAATCTTATTTGAGCAATCGCGCCCAATGTGTTTGCTACAATAACTTTAAATCTGATTTTGAAGAAATTAAGTCAGGGGTTCCTCAAGAATCTGTTCTCGGTCCTGTATTATTTTTGATTTACTTTGTGATATCTCCCTATTAATAAATCATAACAAGTTAATTCTTTACGCTGATGACACAACTAAAGACTAAAGACGAATTACTCTAAAGCCGAGAAATGTACTTTTACTTTAAAGAACACAGATAACCTCAACAATCCATGAAAAATTAAATTTTTAGGTGCGATTATTATTGATCCTAAATTAAACTGGTCTGAAAACTGCAATTACATGGCCACTAAGTTATCAAGAGCATGTTACTCAATGAGATTGCTAAGATCTGAAGTATCTCTGAATGTGGCAGTTACAGGGTATTATGGTTATTTCCATTCTATTATGACTTATGCGATTATTGCTTGAAGTCACTCTTCTGGCATGAAGAGACTTTTTTCTATCCAAAGGCGTGTGATTAGAATAATAACCGGTCTATTCTTTAGAGAATGTTGTAAACATACATTTGTTGAATTTGGCATATTAACTCTTCCCTGTGTATACAAATTGTATATTATGTATAAAAAGTAATATTACCTTTTACCAACCTTTTAATGATATTCATCAACTCAGACTTACAACCACCCAAAACTGCAGTAACTACTACGGAATTAAATTTTATAACAAGTTGCCATTAAAAAATTAGATTGTTACCTTTGAATGAACTAAAAAGGACTATTACTGATTATCTAAAAGCATAACCTTTTTATTCTATTGATGAGTTTTCGATGTCTTATCTACACATTGTTAATGGACTGTAATCTGAGATAATGTGATATATATTTTTACCATTTTATTGTGTATTCCTATATTGTGATATTAGTGATATGCGTTTTGTTCTGTAATTTGACTGTGATCAGTAGAGGAGGGATTAATATCCACAAAAAAAGTCACATATATGCGCATATATATGCACCAAATATGTAAAAGATATGCAGTCAGTCTGTTAAAATATGCAACATTATATGCAAAATATGCGTACCAAGAAATAATAAACAACCTATATTAAACAAAAACTTTTATAATGTGAAAAAGATTCGTAATGAAATTTAAAATATTAAGCAATAAAAAAAATAATAATAATGTATTTGTTTAATATTAACTACAAATAATCTTATGATCAGTTGGAGAATTAAACACAATATGTACATATTATTCGCTTTTCTACCTATAACAACTTACAATAAGGTGTTTCTCCAAATTGTTTAAATTAAATCCTTGTCGCCTATCAGATAAAATATATTTATAAGCTGAAAAGCTCCGTTCGACATCAATAGAAGTAATTGGAGCGTTATTCAACGCAGATGCATTGTTGGTTCGATTTCCAATTCTACTGATTCCCCAAAAATAATTTTAGACACATTTACAAGTACCCTTCATTTTTCTCTAAAACTTGAATGAGTTTTTTTTTCAATGGCTTTACCTACTGGATCATGTAGTTTGTAAGCGGAAGATCTTCAGTCTCTAATTTTAAAATTGTTTCGAACACAAAGTGATAATTGGTGCTTATAAATGCTACCGCTTCCGTAATTGAGTAAGATTCATTGCCAAATTGTAAAATTATTTGTTTAATGTCTTTAAAATTTTCCGAGTAAAACAGGGCAGCCAGTAGCCACGTACCCCACCTAGTTATTACTGGCTGAGGGGGAATAGGAGTATTTGGAAGTTTTTCGTTGAAATGCTGAATTCTGAGGGGTGCCTTAATGAATGCTTTTTTTCCATTGTTAATCAAACTATTTACTAATGGGAACTGAGATCTAATCTCCTCCGCTACTCTATTTAATCCATGTGCTGAGCAAGTGTGAATTAAATGTTCATAAAATGTTTTTAAATTTTGACTTGCTTTGACCATATATGGCGCAGCATCAGACAACATCAATAAAACTTTTTGGGTAGGAACTCTTCAGGTAAAGAAAAATTTGCTAATTCCTCCCTGTATAAACTTACATATAGTTAAATGGTTTGTTTTTTCAAGTTGTTTGGAACTTACCAAAAATGATTTACTCTTATAATCAGGATGCAAAACCCTTATCAGTAAATTCGCGATATAACTACCACAAGTATCCGGTTTCATCCACTATAAAATATAAATAATTATTTCCTATTTGTTGTCGTGTCTGGCGCATTGTATCCACACAGACAGAATTTAAATCGTTTATCGCTACGGCGAAATTATAGCAGTGACGCTTCTTGTCAATGATTTTAAGCAGCTTGCCTTTTACAGGAATTTCTAAAGGCTTTCTTTCTTAGATTTTAATCTTTTATTTAAAAAGTTTCATTTACTGTGCTCGTTTGAGGAGATGAGAGAAATTTTTTTTAGTAAAATGTCAGATTTATTTAGAAATGCACAAATCATGCAATAATATGCACATTTTACAAACATATGAACATTGCTGCAAATATACGCAAAATATGCAAAATTAAATTGGTCATATAACTCTCATTAATGTGATTCACCTAGGTACGGAACGGTATTTTTACAAAATCAATATTCAAGAATATGCATTTTGCATATAATCCGTCCTTTATAAGGTGATATACATATGTTTACAGTTTTACCATGTATTGCGCCAATATTGACTATTAATATATATATATATATATATATATATATATATATATATATATATATATCATGTGTTATATAATTTACACTTTTATTCTGTAATTTTTTGTGAGTTGTAATCATTATTTGTGATGCCTGGTTTTACTTTATACTGCCTTTTTTTTTGTTTTTTGTTACATGACGAATCTACAAAGTGTAATGCTTTAAGAGATAAATAGATATATTATTATTATTTTATTATTATTAATACAAAACTTACAGACGTGATCATAGTGTAATTGATTTTGTTTTCAATATTGTTAGATGTCTTTATATTTTTATAACGTGTAAGATTAAAACTGAGCAGTTTATTGATTATATTATTACGTCAAGATAGTAACAACTTTATAATTGATAAAAACCAAGAACCTCAGAAAAATATAATATTTAGACACAATTCGTGTTGGTGTTTAAGCTATCAGACAGATGTAAAGGGTATTGAAATTTTAACGAGTTCGGGTAATTCATCACCCTTTCTCATCAAGATTGCTATTTTTGCAAATCTCCGACATTTTATACTGTTTATTATTTGCTTTTTTAATTCATTATCCTGATCTAGGCATTCAGCATAAAACACGTTTAAACTAGAGTTGCTCCCATTTTGATTATTTATTAGACATATTCAGAAACGCGACGTCATTATAGCCATTAATTCACGGGACATTTTACGAAAATTTTTAGGTTGGCAAACCTTGATCCGGAATGAATGTCGAAAAAAATGTGTCCAAAACATGATGCGTATAGTGGTAAACTTTGATGTGAGCAAATTCGCGACCATATTTTTGTCAATTTCACGTATTTCAGGGACATGTAAGATTATATTGATTATCTTCCATTTTCGTGTTTTGTGACAGAATTTGGATAAAATAAAGGGTGACTAGACCAAATTGTCACTTTTAATATTAAGACATTGCCAACCGCCACAAAATCCCTAAATCAACTAAAGTAAAAATTTGGTTTAAAAGGGCAAATTACAAAAACGTGTTTCATAAGATCTTGATGCACTAATTCTTTAAAAAGTTTGAATTCGTGCTTCAAGACTGGTCTTATGAAACTTGTTTTAATATACTATTTTCTGCATTGCGTTTATAACATGTACATTATGTAACGCAAACGCGGTTTTTTTAGGTTAGTATGTAAACCAACGAAGTTATTTATTGCAAGTGACTAACGCTACGTTAACGTAGCAGAACGTTGCAAAATTAGAGCTACGGGAATTGATGCGTTCGTATTAATTATTCAAATAACGTGCAAATGTTAAAGCACGTTTGGTCTAGTTGTTGTGGTCGCCTCGTCTGACATGCGGTTGGAGCAGGTTCGAGTCCCGGATCGTGCTTTTTTTCTGTTACTTTACAGTAGTTTTGTTTATCTAATCTACTTTTACTAGGTTACAGTAGTTTTGTTTATCTAATCTACTTTTGTAGTGTTGTTTATCTAATCTACCTTTGTTAGGTTACAGTAGTTTTGTTTATCTAATCTAAATTAGATAAAGCGCGGGACCAGCTAATTAGTAGTATTTATTTTTATTTCAGTTAACGGGGAACCAGAATTAACTTTGATCTATGTGTTTATCACTTTATGTTTACAGTAACCATACCCGGTTTCATTAACTGTCTGTGAATCAAAGCAACAGAAGAAATCATATTTATCGAAGATTCTTATGTTACCTCTTGCGAGCAGGTTATAATTTTAGAATATCTGTAATGCAATGGTTGCGAATGAATTGTTCTTTCTTTTCTTGTGTTTCAAAATAAGATGATAATATGCTGTCAAGAATGCCATCTAAAGTATTTTGTACAACATTCAATAATTTTGGAAATTCATCTATGTAAATGTTCTAATAATTCACAATTGGAAAATAAATTGAGGTTATGGAGTGTTATTTTACTCTAACTAACTTGTTTGGTTTTTAAATATATTTAGTGTTGTTTGTCATGCATTCAATACGAAGTATACTTTTAAAAATATAAATTTGAATCAAACTATAACAGACGAAATTCAAATGTTGCTAGCCTATAGGCAAAACAGTTTGAAAATTATGATTAAGTTTTCTCAAACTTGTTAATATATATATATATATATTATATATATATATTTTATTCAATATCATATAGTTTAACTTTTTATGTTCTCTGTTTTTAGAATAAAGTAAAGTGGATTTTGCAACCGAATCTTATTCTAAACGTGGTATATAACCCTATCGTTCTTATCAAAGGGCGCCCTATTTTGACCTAATCCAACACTTCAAATACTTAACGCTTTTATTCAACTAGCTTTGTCTGTCCAGTTCAAATCTTGTAATTGAATTTTCAACAACATTCTGATCTCCGATTGAGCTGAAATTTGGCATTCATGCGTATTCTTGATGACAATACACGAATGTGTTTTTTAATTTGACTTTTGCGGCCAAATTTGGCCAAATATGGTCAAAATCTTTGTGTATAAAACTAGGGTCTTGAACAATTGAGTTTCTTTCTTTGTTGGAAATTACACCAAGCCACTAAAAAGTAGAAAATAAAATAAGCAAAACATTTTAAAAATGCTTTTATTTCCAAATGTACTAAAAAGAATCAAATAATATTTTATCTACCCATTAACATCTAAAATTTTGTGACCAAAAATAAAAGTGTGGGCATACATGATATCTTATACTTACAACAAAGCCTATCAACACCTACATTCAAACAATGAAGTGCACGGCACTACAAAGACTTTTATTTTAGTCACAAAATTTTTATTGTTAATGGGTAGATAAAAAATTATTGTATTCTTTTTAGTACATTTGGAAATAAAAGCGTTTCTAAAATGCTTTTTACTTATTTTTATTTTTAGACTTTATTTTGTATAATTAAAACAATTTGAAAAAATAGTATGTGACGAATCTTTGTTTATACCCAAGTCCACCTGTAATTTCCAAACTTTGTTTTACTGTAATGATTTGCACTCTCTTGTACCTTCTGTAATATGTGATTTTCGCTAGATTAGGCTCTATACAGGGTGTGCACTAAATGGGATTATGTACAAACGGTTTGACATTTAGAGTTGACATTTGGTGGGGTTAAAACATACATAAATTCCAATATTTTGATATGAGTTTCGTTTGTTTTGTGCGACTGGTGTTTGTCAGAGTGGTGTGTGGTGCTTGGTGCGATACTATTTGCACATCCTGTATACATGTCTTATGTAGTAGGAAAATGAAAAGTAAAAGGATAAAGTACATAAATACCAAACCAAAGTTGTATATAATAAAGGATACATAGTGTTCAGTAGTTTTTCAATTGAACGATTTGAATAATATTATGTATCACCTATCACAGTGAAAAAAAATAGTATTCTAGCAACGCAGTAAATATTGCTATTAGGAGAGATCTAATACAATATTAGATTTAATGAGTATAATGTGCATATATTGCGATAGATTATGCACACTTTGTATATTAGTAACCTGAAGAAAAAATGTCTACATTTAAACCTAGGGGTAGCTAACAAGTGTTTTAAGAAGTAAAGATTGACACCTTTCCCCCACTTTTTATAAACGTCATAACCCCGCCCGTGGATCATAGACCAAGCCCCTCCCCACCGGGCCGCGCGCACTTTCACTTGATGCCCTTGCCTGGATCACCCTTTCCCACCTTTTCTTCGGTTTCTTTTCCGGCGTGATTTTCAACCCATTGATGGCGTATTTATGATCCTTTTATCATTACTTATTCCGTATTAGAGCGGAGTCCGCCAAATCTTCCGGTGCGATTTTCAACCTCTTGATGAATTACTTCTGGTTCTTTTGTTTGACCCATAATTATTTCGAGCCTTTTGTCAGTTCGATCACCGGTAGTAGACTACCAGCTATTTATCCGACTCCTTGATGTCGTATTTAGGGCCCTTTTGGCATCTTTACCCTAATTAGAACCCTGGGGTAGATAACCCCAGTTACCTCTGGTCGCCACAACAAGCTTGTTTCTGATTGGCCGTCCTCCTGTTCTAAGGCCCACCCAGCTTCTGGCTGATTGGTTGTCCCCACGCTACAATTTGCGTTTGATTGGTGGCGGCTCGTTTTAGCTTGCATCTGATTAGTCAATGGTGCCCATTGAGAGCGCCCTCTTTGGCTGGAAAACCTAAAATTTGAAATATCATTCCAACACTAGGGCCCTATACGATCTCATAAGACAATACTGAGCTTCCCCAACTTGTTTCATCGTCTCAGCCCTATTGCGGGCCTCTCTTATGGCGGAAGACTTAAATTTGAAATAGAAGTCATAAGCTAAGGCACCATACTATCTCATAGGACAGCACTGGGGCTTCACAACTTATCCATCAATGTATATTATTTCACATTTTAGAATCCTATCAGAAAAACTTTTAGCGACCATCATTTAGTATGTACCCAAAATTTTGTTTAATGACTACATATAGGTATAGTTTATTAAAAAATTACAATATTTGAAATTGGTAATTAAAACACTTTTATTTTACCAAATGTTCAAAATCCCTTCCATTAAGCTCAATACATTTTCGAGTCGAACTTTCACAGAATTAAAAAATCACATGGTGTCAATTCTGAGGATATTGCAAATTGTGGGATTCCTCTACCGATCCATCTGTCTTGAAATAGAATATTTTGCCATATGCCGAACAGGTGCTGTAAAATTAACCGGTTCACCATCCAATTGGAACCACATACTAACATACTAATAGCCGTAGTTACTTACAATCTATGGCGGAGGTGAAGGACGCGAGTTTGGTGCAGCTCCCCAACCAGTGGTCGCATGACATATCTACGACCTATAGGTTTGGAGTTATGACCAATCTTGCTTATAGGAGGTCGAAGGGATAAAAGTTGATAAGAAATACTTCTGTCGTAGAGGCCTTCCGTTTTAGTACCATGTACCTAGAAAAATTTTACCCGTCCCCATTTTCTGGGAAGACAAAATCCGCCGAAAAATTTCAACTTTTTCTTATGGATGGCCGAGTGGCTGATGCGGCTTGTCGAAACCTTTCCAACGCGTGGTCGCATGAGGTACCTACGATCAATCATTTAGGAGACCAATCATGTTTATGGGAGGTTGGAAGGATGAGAGTTGGTTGAAAATAATTTTCATTCATAAAAATACCATGAAGGCATACGCTTTTAAAAATCTCCTGTCTTAACCTCCTTTTCTAACTTTGACCAATCGTAAAATGAACTCTTTCTCACCCCGTGGAGAGTGTCCAATTCATATGGTCAATGAAAACTCCAAAGTGTTCATTTATTCGACATTGAAGTCATACCTTTGCACGTTTTCCTTGTGTCGGTCAAAGTCCAAATGATTGTAGAAAATGCCTAACATTCACATCCGCATCGGTGCATCAGGTTGTAAAATGCATGAAAAACCGCGTACATTTACGTGAAATCATTCGTGACTAATGTGCATATTTAAGCATTTTTTAATTTTGACCTTGACATCTGACCTTCAGTGAGTGTGTGCTTGCGTGCGTGCGTGTGTGTGCGTGTGTGCGTACGTGCGTGTGTGGTGTGTGCGTACGTGCGTGCGTGAGCGTGTGTGTGCGTGTGTGTGTACTTTATATCATCAGGTCCCTATTTTTGAGATGAAGTATTTATTATGAAGAGAACGAAATATTTTCTAAGCTAGCGTATTAGTGCGTATTTACGAATACAACGTAAAACTGGGCCAATTCACTACCGTAGTACGCTAAAATCTATATTTTAGACGGAATCATAAACGTTTTTCTACTTTGGGTTTATCATACGTATTTTATGACATTTCAACGAGTGTTTATCTTCATGAAACTAAAATTTAATTTTTCTATGTTGATATGTAAATTAACAAAGTTATTTGTTGATGATAAATGTAACATAACCAGTTCATATCTCAGATGTATATACAATTAAAAGTAACAATTATCTTTTGTAATCGTTACTTTTAATACATAAACAAAAAGTATATAACTAAATATATCAACTTTTTGTTTATGTATTTAATTTGGCATTTGTCATCAAATATTTCAAAATTTAATTTTTTCTAGTTTTATGTAAACCATTACAAAAATACTTAATGGTAACATAGAAAAGAGAAAACACGTCTTACGGTATTTTTAATTTTTAATATTTATTTTATTTGATATTGTGCACAAAAATGTTATATTACAAACCCATTTTGTATATTTATCATTAGTTAATTTATTCATTCATTTACTCAACAGGTACACAGACAAACACGATGATTCATACTGCAGAAAACATTCAACAGTTTTCCAAATATACCACTAGCTGATGGCGATAGACCAATTACAGGAAACTTCCACTAGCTTTTAAAATACACCACAAGATGGGATAAGTTGTGGAGCCCCAGTGCTCTCCTATGAGATAGTATGATGCCCTAGCTTATGAATGCTATTTCAAATTTAAGTCTTTCCGCCATAAGGGAGACCCGCAATAAGGCTGAGACGATGGGACAAGTTGCGGAAGTTGAGTGTTGTCCTATGAGATGGTATATGACCATAGTTTTGGAATATTTCAAATTTTCCAGCCATAAGAGGGCGCTCTCAGTGGGCACCATTGACTAATCAGATGCAAGCTAAAACGTGCCGCGACCAATCAAACACAAATTGTAGCGTGGGCTTTAGAAGAGCAGAACTACCAATCAGAAACAAGCTGCTTGTGGCGACCAAAGGTAACTGGGGTTTTCTACCCCAGGGGTTCTAATTAGGGGTAAAGATGCCAAACGGGCCTTAAAGACGGCATCAAGGGGTCGGATAAATAGCTGGTAGTCTACCCCCAGGGACCGAACTGACAAAAAGGATCGAAATTGTGCCAACCTAATTAGAGGTCAAACAAAAGAAGTAATTCATCAATGGGTTGAAAATCACACCGGAAAATATAGCGGACCCCGCTCTAAATAGTGCCCAAAAGGCCCTAATACGGAATAAGTAATGTAAAAGGCCCATAAATACGCCATCAAGGGGTTGAAAATAATTCCGGAAAAGGAACCGAAGAAAAGGGTGAGAAAGGGGCGGTCCAGGCAGGGGGCATCAAGTGTAGGTGCGTGCGGCCCGGTGGGGAGGGGGCCTGATCTATGATCCATGTTTCAAAAACACTTGTTTACCTACCCTAGAAACATTTTCTAGCAATATTCTCAGGTTACCAACATACAAAGCGTGCATAATCTATCGCAATATATGCAGATTATGCTCACTTAAATCTAATATTGTATTAGATCTCTCCTAATATCAATATTTACTGCGTTGCTAGAATACTGTTTGTTTTTTTTCACTGTGATAGGTGATACATAATATTATTCAAATCGTTCAATTGAAAAACTACTGAACACTATGTATCCTTTATATTATACAACTTTGGTTTGGTATTTATGTACTTTATCCTTTTACTTTTTCTTTTTCCGACTATATAAGGCATGTATATAGAGCCTATGCAAGCGAAAATCACATATTAAAGAAGGTACGAGAAACTGCAAATCATTACAGTAAAGCAAAGTTTGGATATTACAGGTGGACTTGGGTATAAACAAAGATTCGCCACATGCTATTTCTTTTCAAATTGTTTTTAATTCTATAAAATAAAGTAACACAAAAATAGTTTAAAAATATTTGAAGTTTTGGATTAGGTCAAAATAGGTCGTCCTTTTATAAGAACGATAGGGTTATATACTGCGTTTAGAATAAGATAGGGTTGCAAAACACTCTTTACTTTATTCTAAAAAACAGAGAACATAAAAGAGTTAAATTGTATGATATTGAATAAAACAGAATTAGGGACGTCTGTTCCGTATGTACGCCAACTACAACAGTTGAAAGCAAGTAATTCCTTGTGTTCAGGGTTTTAAAAATGTGACCAATAACAAAGTTGCATTAAAATTTTGTGGGAATTTTTGGGGAGGAGCTTAACTATTTCTTTTCGGTAGACGGCGTATAGAATTATATTGTTCTGCAATGTTTTTATATATTAGCAAGCTAATTTTATAAGGTGCGTATTCGGTACGCGGATGAAGGTCGCCGTAATCCGCCAACCCACTCTTTAACTCCTTTCCAATGGCTATCATAGCAGGGACCATTAATGCCAGGGGCGTTCGTCGGAAACGCCCCTTACTTAAACACTTTCTACACACACACAATATACACATCCTTTCCATCACGGAAACAAAGCTCACACCCCGATGCTCACTCAATTTCAACACGTATCACTCATTCCTAAACAATAGCCACCACGGAACCGCCCTCTTAATTAAAAACTGCTTCCCATCCACTCCTTTTCAACTTCCTGCGCACCTACAGCATCTCGAATGCGTTGCTGTGACGGTGCACTTTCCCACTCCTATAATATTTATATCATATTATAACCCGCCAGGCCACAATTCCCTATCCGATGCTCTTCTAATCTATGCCTCTAGCCTTCCCAACGCAGTAATCCTAGGTGATTTCAATGCTCGCCACACCCAATTTGGTGACACCGCAACGAATGGCAATGGTAACAGACTATGATCTGATAAATACCTAGTTGTTCTCTGTTGCAGTTGCCGCTCCTGCGAATCGCCAACACGCAGCCAACCTACTTCGAGCACTTAGGTACCTCAATAATAGATCACATCATAGTCTTCGAACCCATAGTTCACTATTTTGATCGTGAGTGATTTTAGGCACCATGATCACATCAGAACACATTCCCCTACTGGTCAAAACTTCATTTTGTCCAGGCCTCCTTCACCCCTCAATACACAGTCATTAAAGATTTTTCAAAGCAGACTGGAATGTGTTCTCCGAACACATCTCCAACAACCTTCCCACACCTAATCTTCAAACGACCCAAGATCTCGAGAGAGCCATTAGAGACCTAACTTCCGTTATTGCGGAAGCGGTCGATAACTCTGTCCCATTAAAAAACATCGACATTTCTCGAGCACCGCTCCCACGGCACATTGTGAATTGGATCAAAGAGAAAAGACGAATCTATCGTCAATTCTTGCAATCCAGGGACCCGGCTCTCTAGACCGAATACAATCGCTTTAACGCCTTAATCAGGCGAGCAACCAATAAACACTCTGAAGACTCCTGGACCAAAGCCACCTCCCAGCTTGATTATAGAAATGGTAAACTCTTCTGGCAACAGTTTGTTAGACTGACCAGAAGAAAAGTAAACCCCAAATTCCACCTAACCGACCTTCAGGGCAACCTAATCTCCTCCGACCAAGGAAAGGCCGATTTCTTTGGTCGCCACCTCCAATCCATTTTCCGATCCCCAGATGATCCCCAATTTGATAACCAATTCAAGGCACTCCTTGAGAGTCGTCTTGAAGATTTCCGTACCCTTAAACTTCCCGAAACCCTACTCGATAACGAGAGTCCTTTTTACGCCCCTATCACGCCCGACCAGGTTAGCTCATATTTCAAAAAAGGTAAAAATTCTGCCCCAGGTCATGACGGCCTAAACCGTAAAATTATCCGCCACTTACCCGACCCAGCCCTCCGTTTACTTTCCACTATTTACAATAAACGCCTTGCCCTATCGTACTTCCCGACGGACTGGAAATCGGCCTCCACCGTCATGATACCTAAACCCTACGTTGATCTTACCTCGTCCTCCTCCTACAGACCAATCTCCCTCCTGAACTGCCTCGGAAAATGCTTTGAGCAGTATCTAGCTAGGCGACTCAGGGACCACCTAGAATACAACGACCTCCTTCCCAACAGCCAATTCGGCTTCCGTCCTAACCGAACGTGTCACGATCCCTTGTTGAAGCTGCTTACAGAGACCATCAGAGCATTCAATCACAAGCAATGCAATCTGGCTGTGTTTCTGGATATTTGACAGGGTCTGGCACGCCGGTCTCCTGCAAAAGATTCGAAACCTTAACATACCCGACCCCTTCGCCAAACTCCTACTCTCGTACCTGACCAATCGGTCAGTTCGGGTCAAAGTAGGAAAACCTTCTCCGATCCTTTTCAACCAAAAGCAGGCGTTCCTCAAGGTTCTGCCTTAGCCCCTATCCTTTACACCATCTTTGCATCCGACATTCCGAAGTTACCCAACCCGGAATAGTCGTTACACAGTTCACGGATGCGGTTAATCGGAATAGCTAAACGGCATCCCGCCTCATATCCAAAACCCTACGGAACTTCTGTAACTGGGCGAACCAGTGGAGAGTCTCCGTTAATCCCACCAAAACCCAAACAATCCTTTTCCGACATCCTCATTACGCAGAGGATAAGTTCCCCAATCTTGTCTTCAGAAACGTCTCCCTCACCCTTAACCAAGAAAGGCTCACACTCCAAGATGAAATCACCTACATAGGAATCCTCTTCACTAGAACCCTCAATTGGCCCCCCGATGTAAAAAGAACACTAAACAGGATTAGAAACCGCGCAAACCTACTGGGCGCCCTTCGGGGTAGAATCAGAGATTGTCACGCCAAAACACTTCTACACACATATAAAACATACATCCGCCCTGTTATGGATTTCCGAGCTCCTATATACACAAACATTAATCCCAATCACTTTTCTTCAATCGCCTCCAGTAAACGCCGAATTTTTAGACGGATACACAGATTACCTCTCAGGTACCCTAATGACCTCACACTACACCACGTCAATATACCCCAATCACAAACCGTATCCAAAAACTTCAGGAAAACTTCGCCTATAAAAGAATTTTCGGCAACACTATCCCAACCAAAGAAATCCTTACCACTCGCTACAACTACCGCTTTCCCAAATTCCCTCGAAAAAACCCAAATTAAAATTCAAACATCCTCCCGCAATCCTCACACAACTCCTCGACAACCTCCCCGAGGAAGTAGAAGAATCCCTCGATAATACCCCACATGCCCTCCGCATCCGCCCGTCTATTCGATGACGACCCAGCATGACACCGGTCAACGATCTAATTAATCACACTACACACCACACCACACTAACCTACACGCACACTTAAACCCAACCAAACACTATTCAAAATTCAAATTCAAATAAATTTAAGCACTTTTTTTTTTCTTTTTTAGTACCAAAAATTACCACACCTCATGATTGTACAGAATACAATAACACAAAGCAGCGCAATACCAACAACAAGGGAATGACCAGGGCTGAAGAGGAGAAGGACTCCTTGTTGTTGGTATTGCGCTGCTTTGAGTAGTAGGTGAGTGCAAGAAATTATCATGTACATCGCTAAGTTGTTTTGTAATAATTGCTGTAAGCGAATTTTAAATAGTAACCCTTGGTCATTTTATTGAATTTGCATTCATGATTTTTTTATACCATATAAAATTTAAAAACTTTATATACATAAAAAGATTCCCCCGAATGGGATTCGAACCCATGTACTCTCGTTGGCTAGACGAGTGCTCTACCAACTGAGCTACAGAGGTTATTCCATTCGATAGAAACTTAATATGTATATAATTTGGATATTGTAATAAAACAATATCCTGTTGTTAACAAATTATCTACATATAATTATATAAATATTAATAAAGGACATGGGTTCGAATCCCATTCGGAGGAATAGTACATTAGGTATTAAGAGCAGTAAATTGATTTTATCGATCGACGATAATAGTTTTGATTACTAGAGAAGCTACAATCCCTAATTCCCGAGATGCACGATCGAGGAAGATTTTAATTATAATACCATCCAAAAGGCGGATTTAAACATTGTGTTGACGCATTAGGGTAGAATTGTTTTTTATCATTTTCGGTTACTTGGCACCTAAATGTGAGACAGTTAGTATTAATAAAACTGATATATTTTGCAAGTGAACAAAATTCAAACACAAAAGCCATTGCACAAGTATTTCCTTTGATCCAAATTAAAAGTGATTGGCAGATATTTCATTTTTATTTCTAAACAAAAAGTTCATTTCGTTTACTATAACTTTTATTTGACAAATATTTGAGCGGGGTTATTTGAGTAAGGGCTTTTATTAGTGTACTGTATATTTTCTTTAGTATCTAAATAAATGGAAACATTTTTTACCACCTTATTTTTATTGATGTATACTTCACGCTAACAAATATTCTTTTGAACGAAGTTTGGGTTTTCGCTTTCAAATACTGTCTATGAAAACTGATGGTATATTGTCAATAAACTTGAGGAGCAATTTATATTTTTCGCGCGTCCGTTTCAGAGATAATATTCCAATTTGTATTTTATTTTCCTATAGGTTCCTATAAATTCCTTTGTTTTAATAGAAACTGAGGATCAAAAAGAATACTTAATTTAATTATATCTCAGAAATTTATATTACTTACGCCTCCTAAAATTTATTATGCAGAACCCAGCATCCATGCCGAATAACAATCTTACAATCTAAACTTCATGAAGTCTGTCCATTTCTGGAAAATCCAATATGAGGGTAGATCCCGCATTGTCTAACCCTAATCGCAAAGTCTGCTTTCGCTTATGACAATATACATATAGTATCACGAGTTCCAATATTTCCAGCACCAAAACCAATAATTACTATAGATTACAAGCGTAATTACTAAGTAAGTCCACTTTAATAATATATTAACCAAATATTGGGGGTTTAGTAAGGTATATATTTGCATATGATATTGAATTAATTGGCGACAATGCGAAATTGACATAGAAAATTGAAAATGCATGGAAGCGTTAAATATTGTTAGGAAACTTTCAGATATTTCAAGTTTTGATTCATATTGCCCCGTTAAAGTTTTCAAGTCTGGGTAAACATAAGGTAGATAAATTTCGCATTAAATATTTTTCGAGGTTACTGTCAATATTGATACTTATTATTTCTGGTTTCTGAATAACTTTGTATATCTCATATAATTATAATGCTATTATTTCACACATTTTTATCGATTAAAGTACGAATATAAAATGTATCGATAAAATTGCTTGTTTAATAATCCAACTTCAATTGCTTATTGAAAAATTGTCTAAACAGTTGTTTTTCGTCTTCACTCACTTAAAAAAAGACTACAACCGTGTTAAATTTACGTTTGTCAGTTATTAACTTATTTTTACTGTTTAGCGTTATATCCGTATCGTCAGCTAGAGAAACAGGATCGCAACATTGTTGACAGATAAAATACTTTAATGAGTTTTCCAATGCACGCTATTTATAAAATAAAACAAAGTATCAAAGTAAACATGTAATCAGCTTCATTATTCTTGGTTAAAAAAAGTAAATTTTTATTGTTAGTGTTAGTGCCCAAAACCAATAGCAAAACGGCTTTACCCAGAGCTTTATATTTGCTTTGAATATTTAAGGTGAGGTTAATATTGTGCTGTCGAATATCATTAATTATTAATTTTGCTCTTATATTTATTCCGATTTTTGCAGTTTAACGTGTTTGTTTGCCTTTCTTTCCTATCAATAACACTAATAATACTGTTCCTTTCAGAACAAATGTTTTCTTGACGATATGTTTTGTTTCTTAAGCACCATTTGTGTTGATGAAGGTTCTTTGATATAGCTGCAAACAGTTAGAGAAGTAATGGAAATTTTTTCAAGATAATTATGTAACATCTCTTAATAGGTTAATAATGAAAATTGGCAACCACAAAAATAATACTTTGTAATATAGACGTTTAAAACTTCATGTCATAAAGAGGTTAATAAACCAATAATAATAAAACCAATTCTGAAGCCGCCCAATTCTATAGAAATATCCATAATACAGTTTAATCATTTGAATACTTTAATCCACTTTTATGGCTTATTTGGTTTCATATTAAAATACTCCACAAAGGGAAGTTATGTAAAATTGAATTGTCTTTAAAAAATACGCTTATACATTCTCCTATAAAGCTTATCGTTATTCAAGTATTGAAGAAATTCGAACGAACATTTAAATTCCACCATAGAAACTTTATGTCGTCAAATGAAACGTCGACTCAAACAATTTCATAGAAGATAATTGATTTTTTTAAATCTATGTGCTAGTGTTTGTATATTCTTGAAATATGCAACTCATTCACATATAATAACCGAAACCGGCAAAGAAATAGAAAAGTCAATGTATTTAATTCCCTCCCCAAGGAGATGGGCAGACTGTTTGAGCTTTCCAAGCTGCTTTAGACAGAGTGGTGGATTCCCAACATACATACATCAAAGTATGTATGCACGATGAAATTAACGGTAGATGCGGTCATGATAGGATTGGAAGAAATAAAATTAGGGTAACGAGAACAAAGTTACTACCCCAGAATTCCCTTAAATAGCCGCACATGATGTGCGGATTCGCACAGATTATGCCGTTGTGTGACTCAGAAAACCACGCAAAACAACGTCATACAAGGAAGAAGGTAACGGAGTCGAATCCATTACTCCCCAGTATTAAGCAGATCGTACTACCATTGACCTACCAGCTCGGATATAGTGTATACTAACATACACAGACATACATCTACACCCACACCCACAAGCAGATCTACACACACACACACACACACACACACACACACACACACACGCACACACACACCACACACACACACACACACACACACACAAATACACACACACACACACACACACACAAACACACACACACAAACACAAACGCAAACGCAAACGCAAACGCAAACACAAACGCAAACGCAAACGCAAACGCAAACGCAAACGCAATCTTAAGTTCAAACACAAACACGCAAACGCAAACACAAACAAGGACACGGACACAAACACGAACACGAAAATCAACACGAACATGAATACAAATACGAACACGAACGAAGACACGGACATGGATACGAACACTAAAACAAACGGCAACATTAACATTAACACTAGCACTAACCCTAACACTAACACTAACACTAACACTAACACTAACACTAACACTAACACTAACACTAACACTAACACTAACACTAACACTAACACTAACATAACGCTAACGCTAACCCTAACACTAACACTAACACTAACAGTAACACTAACACTAACACTAACACTAACACTAACACTAACACTAACACTAACACTAACACTAACAATAACACTAACACTAACACTAACGCTAAAACTAAGCTAACACTAACACTAACACTGACAGTAACACTAACACTAACAGTAACACTAACACTAACACAACACCAACACTAACACTAACACTAACACTAACACTACCACCAACACTAACACTAACACTAACACTAACACCAACACTAACACTAACACTAACACTAACACTAACACTAACGCTAACACTAACACTAACACGAACACGATCACGAGCACGAGTACGAGCACGAACACAAACACGAAAACGAACACGAACATGAACTCGAACTCAAAGTCGAACGCGAATGCGAACGCAAACGCAAACGTAAACGCAAACGCGAACGCAAACGTGAATGCGAACGCGGACGCGAACGCGAACGTGGATGCGAGCGTGAACGCGAACACGAACGCGAACGCGAACGCGAACGCGAACGCAACCCAACGCAACCGCAACCGCAACCGCAAACGCAAACGCAAACGCAAACGCAACAACGCAAACGCAAACGCAAACGCAAACGCAAACGCAAACGCAAACGCAAACGCAAACGCAAACGCTAACGCTAACGCAAACGCAAACGCAAACGCAAACGCAAACGCAAACGCAAACGCAAACGCAAACGCAAACGCAAACGCAAACGCAAACGCAAACGCCAACGCCAACGCCAACGCCAACGCCAACGCCAACGCCAACGCCACGCCAACGCCAACGCCAACGCCAACGCCAACGCCAACGCCAACGCTAACGCTCAGCGCCAGCGCCAGCGCCAACGCAAACGCAACCGCAACCGCAACCGCAACCGCAACCGCAACCGCAAACGCAAACGCAAACGCAAACGCAAACGCAACACGCAAACGCAAACGCAAACGCAAACGCAAACGCAAACTCAAACGCCAACGCCAACGCCAACGCCAACGCCAACGCCAACGCCAACGCTAACGCTAACGCCAGCGCCAGCGCCAGCGCCAACGCAACCGCAACCGCAACCGCAAACGCTAAACGCAAACGCAAACGCAACGCAAACGCAAACGCAAACGCAAACGCAAACGCCAACGCCAACGCCAACGCCAACGCCATCGCCAACGCCAACGCCAACGCCAACGCCAACGCCAACGCCAACGCCAACGCCAACGCTCAGCGCCAGCGCCAGCGCCAACGCCAACGCAAACGCAACGCAACGCAACCGCAACCGCAACCGCAACCGCAAACGCAAACGCAAACGCAAACGCAACGCAAACGCAAACGCAAACGCAAACGCAAACGCAAACTCAAACGCCAACGCCAACGCCAACGCCAACGCCAACGCCAACGCCAACGCCAACGCCAACGCAACGCCAGCGCCAGCGCCAGCGCCAACGCAACCGCAACCGCAAACGCAAACGCAAACGCAACGCAAACGCAAACGCAAACGCAAACGCAAACGCAAACGCAAACGCAAACGCAAACGCAAACGCAACGCAAACGCAAACGCAAACCCAAACGCAAACTCAAACGCCAACGCCAACGCCAACGTCAACGCCAACGCCAACGCCAACGCCAGCGCCAGCGCAGCGTCAGCGCCAGCGCCAACGCCAACGCAACCGCAACCGCAACCGCAAACGCAAACGCAAACGCAAACGCAAACGCAAAGCAAACGCAAACGCAAACGCAAACGCAAACGCAAACGCAAACGCAAACGCAAACGCAAACGCAAACGCAAACGCTAACGCTAACGCTAACGCTAACGCAAACGCAAACGCAAACGCAAACGCAAACGCAAACGCAAACGCGAACGCCAACGCCAACGCCAACGCCAACGCCAGCGCCAGCGCCAGCGCCAGCGCCAACGCAAACGCAAACGCAAACGCAAACGCAAACGCAAACGCAAACGCACCCGCAACGCAACCGCAACCGCAACCGCAACCGCAACCGCAACCGCAACCCCAAACGCAAACGCAAACGCAAACGCAAACGCAAACGCAAACGCAAACGCAAACGCAAACGCAAACGCAAACGCAAACGCAAACGCAAACGCAAACGCAAACGCAAACGCGAACGCAAACGCAAACGCAAACGCAAACGCAAACGCAAACGCAAACGCAAACGCAACGCAAACGCAAACGCAAACGCAAACGCAAACGCAAACGCAAACGTAAACGCTAACGCTAACGCTACCGCTAACGCTAACGCTAACACAAACACAAACACAAACACAAACACAAACACAAACACAAACACAAACACACACAGTCATACAACATGGCCGATCTCAGCAAAACTTTGTCAAACGTCGTAAAATGGGGTAATAAGCCGATTTAATAATAGAGAGAGGTTGTGTATCGAAGTTTAACTGAACTCACCCAATAACCAGTGAAACTCATACATGGATTACCAGCATAACGAGAATTCAGCGTGAGAATCGTTTTGGTGGGTAAATGTTTTCTAACACCCCGGTATAATAATTCTAAGAGGGTGTTCGAAGGGTTGCGGTTGCTTCACAGAAGTCTGTACTGAACTTTGTTTTGTTTTTTAATCATAATCGCCTTTATAGAATTATGTTTGAGTGTTTTATCGGGTAATTCCGGATGAAGACCGTAATGCTCTCTAGTATTCAAGATTCAAGATATGCACGTTAAGGACATTTTAAAAAAGCTAAAATATTTACCTTTGAAGTAATTCAAGACCAATTATGGGGAATATATACATTTCGCATAACAACTACAGCTATTGTCGGCAGTAAAGGAAGACACTTATTTAAAAAATTAACTTACTGATTAAGAAAGCCAAATGGGTACGTGGCGTATATTTAGATAATTTTTAGTGTTTATTTTAAAATACAAATTTGCCATTAGTCCTTTTTTATTGGATAACGTATGTCCTGAGGCGACTAATTGGAGTAGATCATCAGTATCAAAAAATGAAAAGGTACCGTTTGGTTATTGCTTATGAGAAATCCTATTGAAGGACAAAAATAACCCCAGGACAACGTGCTACTTAATTACGTAGTAATACGCTCTTTTTCGTAATTCTTTTGATTACTTAATATCTAAAATTCTTTTAAAAGTGTAGAATTTTTAAAAATAAACTTCAAAGGTTAGCATACCTTACTATGTTAATATGGTTACGAGTTAATAAAAAAATGTCCATAAAAGGAAAATGATAAAAGTGAGTAATTTTACTTATATTGGGAGCAACTAGTACATGTAGTGGGCATTAATTAATGTTATTACTGGTTAATTACGTTCAAGATTTAGGTTCTTTGTTTTTAAAGATAGTATGAAATATGTGGAAATCATATCATTTGTTATTAAAAACGTAGAAAATAATCTAATTAAAACTAAGAAATTTATATAAGATTATACAAATAACGACATTATTTTGTGCAAGAGAAAACAACGGTTGTTATTATTTTTTATTTAAGTCATGTTACATTAGTAATAGAAAGATTTTTCAACAATTATGTGGTGTAATAAAGAAAAAAAAACATTTTATTTTTCAATATAGTCCCTTGGTCGCTCAACACACTTATTGCAAGGATTTTCCGAATTAGCTGTCCCTTTATTGTAGGTCTATCTATCCGATAAGGCCAATATATTTTATTATGTGACAGGCTTTTTGCAGCAGGAATGCCCGATAATCTATTTACGCGTACGAATAAGATACCCTCGCAAGACAATGTTTGGTATTTAATATGTTATCTAGGCTGCGAGCTTACAGTTATGTAAAAATACATACTTACACTAGAATAAATATTCCCTTCACTGATCACAGACACAAATCGTTAACATACGCGGTTTAACCCCGAAAGAAAAGACAACTTAGTGTTGGCGAACTCAAAAGACAAATGTACACGCAAGAATTATGTTAAAGACAAACTGTTTACGATGGAGGTATTTAATTAACCCAAAAAAATCGATCTTGCTCGATTTACACTCTAACTGTAACTGCCCCTCCTTCGATTTCAAAACTGACTATATCTACTCCAGAAAAACCAACCTCGTTTTTTCAAAAGTAAGAAAAAAACAAGAAACATTAATTTCCGTTGGAAGAGTTTCATATTATTATTGCACGACATCTTAAGTTTAAAAATATGCATTCGTTCGTAACACCACTACACTTCTTCCTTGAGTTTCCAAGTAACAAAGATATCATTTGACCGCGGCCTGTACCGCCACAATTACTTATTAACCTAGTGACATTTTTACATCAAGAATCGGCGCATAATAAATTCCAATGATTCGTTACGCCCCTTCAGAAAAGCGTTTTTAAGCGTGCACCTGCTACCCCCCCTCCCCCTCCCAAACATGTGTTTCACAAACCTAGACAGATATCAGTTACAAACAGTCTCACATTCCTTACATAAAAACATTAGCAAATTACGACGTATTATCAAAATATTAAAAATCCACTAAACATAAAGGTAAAATAAGAAAATAAGACTGAATAGTCTTTCAAAATAATGCAAACATAATGGAAACGTAAAAAAATCTTACATAACTTTGGCATGAAACAAAAATATTCGAATACATTACAACTAATTCAATTTTCCTCCATTTGAGGAAATAGGCATTTATTACAGTGAACTTTTTTTTCACTGTTTATATTTTTGCTCTTAGTTTTACCACAGATAAGTACTGTATCTGTGGTTTCACTGCAATAAGCCACTGGGGTACTTTTCCAAATTGTCTCTCCATATTTACCTATATTAAAGCAGTAATCACTGTCGTCTTGTCTTTGTAACGGTTATGCATTATCGACCTCATCGCTATCAGATTGTTCGGAGTCAATATTGTAATTCGACATCATATTCTAGATCAGACTAATTGTTCATAATCACTTGCAACTGTCTATCATTGAAATACCTTTTTTGTCCTTTTGTAGTCCTAAAATAGCAAAAATATACGTAAATTAATGTAGGTTATGAAACCGGCGGCCACAAATTTTACTTACATGACCGAACGCACTGCGGCACGGAATACCGCAACTTAGCAACTCTCACTTTAACGTCTAAAAGCAAACTAATTCATCCTAGGAATTTGCGACTACTCCAGTATGCATTCATAAAATGGTCGATCGAGCATATCTAGATGGACAGTGGCGTATCCAAAAAAAATATTAGAGTAACTTCCTAATAATTAAAAATGTGGCACGGAGTGCCGCTGCGCGTCCGCCGGAGGGTTAAAGATGATTTCAGTTGCCAATTATGTTCTTGCACTTCGCAATTAAGTCATACAATTTTTGTACAACATAACGTATAATGTAGAATGCATCTAATTTGTGTGCATATAAATTTTATTACATTATTCTACGTTTTCCTTGTTCTACAATCCCCAATTACTGCGATGATGCAAGATTTCATGCTGTAGGTGAGAATTTCTCACTTGGATAAGCGCATAGATTATGTTATATATTGATTTCCAAGCAGTTAAGATTCAGTGTAAACTATTGAATAGGTTAATTAAAATTTGTGCTCACCACTGCACTGCACCTGCGATGTAAATTTGAGGTGTTCGTTGCTCTTGCAGACAATTATGATTTCATAACTTTCTTACAAATTATATCACGAAAACACATTTCTTTTAACAGATTTGTTATGCACTTTTGTTTGGTAATTCAATAGATGGTCAATATCGAGTTGTAAATAAGAGTTTTTCGGATAGAGAGCTATCATTTAATCGCCACCTTAAAGAAGGTGTAATTAGCTATTCAATTATATTTCAGTAAGAAGTCTGACACTCATATATTTTGTTACAAGAGTTTTTTATTCTCGATTAAATCACTTAAAGCAATGGCGGTCGGTGTAAGCGGTACTGTACCTGACGCTCTATGTAAACGTTGTAAATCAAAAGTTGTTAACGGTCATAAATGCTTAAATTGTGAAAATTACTTTCATACCAGCTGAGTCTTATTAATTATGTTATGAATTAAAAAGTGTAGGTAGCGGACCGCAAAAAATTTTATTTTTGCAACAAACATTTCTTTTATCGCAATTGTTACCGCGATAGAAAAGCTAATTAATGGGGTTTAACATATTTTATTATATATTAAGTCGCAATGTTTTCTGGATATTTTATTTTCTGTATTTTACGTAATTGATATTTGAGTAAGGGTTGAAAAAAACACATGTTAGGATGGAAACAGATGTTTGCTCGAACTGTCTTTATGGAGGTAGTGTAACGAATCTTTGAAAGTCGCTGTGGCAAAAACTTCACAAATATAATAATAAATTGTATATAGACCGCAATCAAAAGATATCTTTGTGGGTACGTTGAAAATTGAGACCATATAATGCTCATTATAAACACATTTCTGGGTGCTCTAATTTTGAACTATTAGACCTTCAGGGCCGTGTTTCAAACCACTATTCTCTTTCGTGCACCCGCTCTTTTCTATTTCGTGCAGGTAATTGATAAATGGTAATATATTCAAATTATAACCCTTTATTCAAATAAATAACAAATAACTAAAGCGGAATACTAAATAAGAAAGAAAATAAATACAAAATGTTCTAAATAAATAATAAAAGAAAAATAAGTAAATTAACATATGTTTCTGGAGCGCCCCTTCTTTATCTGGATTGCAATCGTCGATTTAAGCGTCTCCAGTTACGCCCTCTGTGGATGAGACTAAAATATAGTTATTACTAATTTGATATATATTGTTATCAGTGAAAAATCTAAAAAAGGATTAATTATTCGTATCGGGAAGTGTTCAGGATAATTAAGTGTTATCGGTATATATATATATATATATATATATATATATATATATATATATATATATATATCACGTGTAAGTGAGAAGAAGTGAGAAGTTAATCCAGGTAAGTTCTGTCAGTAAATTAGTATTTTCCGTATTTAAGATCACCATTGACCATGTGGCTTTATATCTTTATAAATTAAAACTTAAGGGAGTGGATTTGTAATAACGTACTCGAGCGGTATGATAGAGCGTAACTTGGGATTGTTCGGATGTAAGATTGTGTAGTCGGGGCCCAAACCGCCAAATACTACTTATAGATATGGGTAGTGGCTTGAGGTTTGGTTTTTCGGTGTAGTATTATTAATTCAAAGTATGCATTCATTAAACCACTTTTCACCCTTGCGGTAAAACCAAATATGGATAGGGCAAATAACCAAGTACGAGTTAGTTGAAAATACAGGGTGAATACCTTCGGCAATTCTACTAAAGCGTGCCTGTGACACCTATACACCCCCAACTCGGTGCAGTAACATCCAAGTTGGATCGATGCAACATGGGGTCTACGGTAAGGGTCATGTGAAGTATGAAAGTGGATTGAGTGGGTCTAGGGGCTGGTGGTAGCTCGGAGGGTGAGGGTGGAACAAGGGGGGTGAATGGATTTTGGGTATTGATTAGAGTTTTATTGAAAGTGGGTGTCGAGTAATGAATCTGATTGAATAAATGAAAGAAATCAGTCAGGATGACTTCAATAGGGGAGGAAGGGTGAATGTCCGGTTGTGAACTATTTGATGAAGCCGTTTTTAAGCATTTAAATACAGGTAAAAGGTAATCAGGCCAGTAAAAATAAAAATGTTTGGTCTGGTAAGAAAATCAGAATAGGAATGAAGGAATGAATTCAATTTAATGACTTGATGGCTGGGGATCTGGTATGTATAGGAAAAAGTCCGGAGTGAGAAAACGGAATAACAACTGATATCATTTATTAACAATGATAACACAGTTGAGGAAACAATTTGGAAATAAGGATTGATATGAAGTATTTTTAGGAAAGGAGAATTTTGTAAGGTGTTGTCAGGATCATTACAACCTAACTGTAGCGCTTGTTACAGACGAATGCATATTTTTAAAATTAAGACGTCGTTCAATAATTAATATGAAACTGTTTCAACGTAATAATTAATAATTAATAATAATATGAGGTTTGCGAGTAATTAAATATCAGACTTGTAAACAAATTCCAATGTTTTAATTATTACCAGGAAAGTCAAAATAAGGCAAGCAAATAATTTGAGTAATAGTAACATTATTGTCAGTAAAGTGAAGATAAATCACTTAGCGATTGTTTTGTTCTCGAATTTGCAATTATGCAAATAAGTTCAAATTACACTTTTCAAGATGGGGTACCTGGGGGCGCCACAAAAGAGTTAATAATTTTTGAATTAAAAGAGCAAATACGGTTACTAAATAATCAAGTTGAACTTTTAAGTGAACATGAAAAGAATGGATAATGATAAGACTGTGGACAATCATAAATCTCCAATTGCAAACAGGTTACCTATATCTACAAAGGTCCCACGTAATGGCAAAAATACCAAAAATGTTATTAGCGGTAAAGAAGGGTCATATGGTACCCAAAATGCTCTTAACACATTCTACGTTAATACATTAATTGGCTCAAGTCGAGATAAACCGCCTACAGCAACATTAAGTGGCTGGAAGCAGGTAACAGTGTAATTGTGTATGCCGCCTAAATCCCGAAACTTCAATAAACGATTTAACAAATATATTAAAAGTTAAATATGAGAGCCTCACACCTAAGAGACCAGACCTTTACACATCTTTCAAAGTTTTCATTTATGAGAAAAACTACAGCGATGCTATAAATCCGGAAATCTGGCCTTTTGGTGTAGCTATTAGCCGTTTTTTCTACAAGCGCAATGTACAAGACGTTCAAAATATGTAGTTTGTGATCCCAATTTACTACAATTAAACATTAACGCAAGTAAGACGAATAAAATAAACTTGCTCGAAACCGAAATTTCCAAATTTGATAATCTGTTATTTTTGTGTTTAGTAGAGACCGGTGTTAATCAAAATTAATTACCAAACTTGGTTATTCAGAATTACGACCTTGTTAGTTACTACTGTAAAAAAACGAAGACGTGGTGGTGTAAGTATACGCTGTTCAAGCCACCATTTGTGTACGTCATAGTTTAATACTTACTAAATCAGCGTTGCCAGGTGTACGTGTTGTCAGCCTGATTGCTTATACATATTTTTAGGTTAGCAACAAATAGATACTGTATACCTATTATATGTAGTAATAAAATACAACAATTTGGTTTAGAGAAACTATGTTCTTGTACTTTTCTAAATTGTTTCCGTTTGACCTGCTTTCACACTGCATACCTACTAATGTAAAAAATGTTAAGTGCGTACTGGTAAATTTAACAAAGTAAATAAAATTTGACGTGACAACATCCAGATATTTTGTGAGTTTATATTCACATTATGTTTTAAGTTGTAAATACGTACTGCAAAGTGTGCGACAAACATAAAATATGGTTGCTAACCCTACACGATTAATGACTTTTAATGCCAACTGTAGGTACTTACTTATATTTGGAAAAACAAATTTGTCAACTGCAGTGCTATTGACGTCAATAAATTTTGCATCGAACAATGCTTTCAGGTAAGTACGATAACTTTTAACGTAAATAATAAAAATCGCCTACTTTTAAATTGTTATAGATCTCCTTCTGGAGACGAAAATTTATTTTTTAATAAACTCAGTAAAGTGATTGAGAATCTGTGTTACTCAAATAATGCCATGTATATTTGTGGGAATTTCAATTTTGCCAGGTACAACAATCATTCCTTTAAAATATTATGCAATGTTCTCTTTAGTTTTAATTGTAAACCTATTCTTAATTGGTAAACATGTATAACTAACACCTCTTATACCATAATTGACTAAATATTTACAAATAACACATATTTTATACTTGTACGAAATACCTGACCATAGAAATGTATATCTAGAATTGGGAATGTTTTCAACTTTTGCGTTTGCTAATGATGTGCAAACATCTCCTATTGTAAAGAGTTTTGAAAAGGTTTTAACAAATGAAAATTGGATGGAAGTACAACTTAAATGAAGCATTTATTACCATTTACAATTTACTGTAGTATCATTTTGACGTTAGTTCCCGAAGCACAAATTTTACCTTAATAATAAAAGTAAACATTGGGTGAATGATGAGGTTAGGAATTCTAGCTATCGTCTTAAAGATCTATTTGTCTTAAAGAATTCTTAGTCATTTAGCTCCTTTCTATAAAAAAGCGAAAATTAAATACACGGAATTAGTTAATCAAACGAAGAGGAATTATTTTCAACATAAAATAATGAGGGCAGAAAATGACATCCGCTCACCTTGGTGTACAGTTGCTACATTAACAAACAATAGTAACAAAGGGGATATTGCAAATTTATATGTAAACGGTAGTGTAATAACTACCATAGCCGTTGTAGTACGAGGGGAGATTTTTAAGTTATCTACCTAGCTATCAAAGAAAACAGATATATGAAAACAAAAAAATTATTTTTCTACATAACTTCCTCCTACAATAACACATTTAGTTCAACGTGTCTCCAGTTGTCCTATACCTTCAGAAATAAATTCATTCGTTTACCCCGTAAATGTTTTTTTAAATGTCTGAATAAAAATAAGTCGCATGGTGCTAAATCCGGGCTATACGGAGGGCGGGCAAGCTCTACAAAGCCGCACTCACTCAAAATGCCCTGTACGATGCGCGCCTTGTGAACGTGGTAGTTGTCACGATGAAAGTTCGCCCGTTTTCCCAAGAGAGCCGTTTTTAAGTTCTTAATTGTGTTTCCATAAGCTTCAGCGTTTATTCTTTCCATGTATTCCACTAACAAAACACCCTCAGAATCCCAGAAAACACTTGCCATCAACTTTTTTCCCGAAAATTGTGTCATTGCTTTTTTCGGCGGTGGGGAGCCTTTGTGGACCCACTGTATCGATTACTGTTTGCTAGAGTAGTCCCAGTGATAGATCCACGTTTCGTCACCAGTAACAATTTTATTCAAAAAGTCACGGTCTTTCGCCAAAGCCGCCAAATTGTCTCGGCAAATTGGTTCCCTGCATTTTTTTGCTCTGTTGTGAGCAACTTTTGAATCCAGCGTCCAGACACTTTTGTCATCTGTAAGTCCAAATTTTTATTGCAGTTGTTTCCAATTTCCCCCGTTCTCGCTTCCACTGGCCGGTCAGTTCTATGATGGCCCATCATTACCATACACTGTAGCCATCCTCTCGAATATGATTTTTGGGCCATTCTATTCCTTTGTCAAAAACTTAATGACACTTCGATGCTCCAGTTCCATTTCGCTCATGTTACTGCACTAATTGCCGTGGAAAATTTGTACTACTTTACAGATTGTCTTGCTATTTTGACAACGTCACTTTGAATGTCTAACGCATAAGCAATATTGTTTTCGGTCGCCTAGCAACCCGTTTTCATAGCTAGGTAGATAATGTAAAAATCTCCCCTCGTAAATTGGTAAAGAGTATCAACCCAAATGGGCCAGAATATGAAGGAAATACGGATGTATCCATAAACGCCTCATTGTATTTATAACCATATACCAATCACGAATTATTAACATTATTAAATTATAAATTAAAGAACAATCAGCTAGTATTCTTGTAATTACGTTACCAGTACATCGCTTAACTTAGTTGGTAAATGTGTCCTTCGTAACGGGTAGTTTCCCGGATAAACTCAAAACAGGCAAAGTTATACCGATTTTTAAAAAGGATGCCGTAAACTACAGACCTATAACTATTTCCGACAGCCCCTCAAAAGTGTTTGAATATGCTTTCTTAAATCTCTTAATGAATTTTATGGAAAAGTATAACATGATCACGTCTAATCCATACGGATTTAGATCTAAACGTTCTACAAACAACTATATGCGATTTTTATGCCTGAATTATATTTCATAGGGATAAAGCGAAAGCCCAGGAGGAATCCTTTACGATTTGAGCTGGGCTTTTGGTTGCGTCAACTACCCAAAACTGTTACAACTACTAGAAACCTATGGTATCAGAGATACTGATCTTAATCGGATCTCTTCATTGTTACGTTACAGTAAAAAAACACTAAAAATAATCGTAGTACATATGGTATATCTGCCAGGCTGCTCGTTACGATGGGTGTACCACAACGCTCAGTGATAGGACCTATTTTGTTTATACTGTTTATTAATAAACTTAGTTTGACCTTGAGTGTACAAAATCACCTCATGTATGCAGATGATATTTCAATGATTTTATCACATTCTGATGAGAACGATCTCAAGACACTGCACTAAAGCAGTTACAACAGGTATGAAGTTTTTAACCAAACACGATCTATATCTTAATCCTAGTAAAACGCAAGTTATTAGATTTCATAACAGGCAAAAAACTGTATTAAATGTTAACTTTCATATAAATAACATGATTTTAAGTAACAGCGCATACTAAGTTCTTGGGCATTTACCTAGAGGAAACACTAAACATTAAAGTTTACTTAGTAAACTAACTTCAAAATTATCTTCTGTTTCTTATGTATCTAGGCAATTGTGCTATATTATAAATAGACAACAATTGATATCCGTGTACTATGCGCAAATCGATAGTCATCTGCGTTACGGCATTTGCTTATGGGGTAGTTTCACTTCATTTAATTCTGTATTTTTAATTCAATAGAGAATATTACGCATTATTATAACAAATTAATTTGTTGTAAGGTGCCAGTTTTAATAAAAATTCAGACTGGCGGTAGTTACATTCTTTCACATTGCACAAACGGGTTTAAAACCACTATAAGTAGAACCCCGGCATCTTGGCCGCCATCTTGGATTTTGACGTCACAAGTTCGGCCACGTGGGAGACCGTATTTTTTACCTTTATTTTTATGGTTTCTTTTCGGAGGCCTTTTTCAACCCATTGATGTAATTTTCATCCCTAATTATGGTCTTCTTGGCAGCAATTTTTTCTTGGCAGCAATTTTTTTTGTCGGCCTTATTTTATGGTTTCCTTTCGGAGGCCTTTTTCAGCCCTTGATGGAATTTTCAACCCATTTTGTTGTGCTAAGAGCCTTTTTGACAGCCATGCCTTTTTTGTACTTGTTCACGTGAGGGGTGTATTTAGGGTTTGGTCTTGGGGTTGGTCTTAGATTTGGGGTTGGTCTTGGACTTAGATTTGGGGTTTGTCCAGGCGTTGGTCTTGGATTTGAGGGCTGGGGCTGGGTGACGGCTTCTTTTCGGGGGGCCTTTATCAACCCTAATTAAGGTCCTTTTGGTAATATTAAGAGCAGTACAACCCCTGTAGGTTAGGCAATTGCACGTGTTCTGATTAAAAAATATTTTTATTTAAGCTGTGGTTATTAATATGTATTAGGGCCCATTTTTATTTTATCAAATGAGATTGCATACTTGTATTTCTTTTAATTCCTATCTACAGATTGTGAACTTTTACCTATACGAAAATTTATTTATAGATTGGGGTTGTATTCTAATAAAATAAAATATTGTTTTTCTAAACGAATATTAAAACTGGTTGTTTACTTTTGAAACATCTTTAATCACCATCCTCTCGTTAAAATTGTTGTATATACACAGGTCCTCGGTATCTAAACACTTAATATTTTTAAAAAAGATATGTTGTTTTCACTAGCTGTAATTAAATCTGTGCAACTAAATAAATAAGTTAAGATTATAACTACCGTTTTCTGCTTAATTGATATAAAACTGGTTATCGAGTAAAAGTAATTTTTTGAATGTAAATAAAATATTATTATATGCTGTACATACACAAAATTGTTTTATAGAAAACGAATTCATTATAAAATCCTCATTAAAATATAACATTACATTAATTACAGTTGGTGTAATTATATAATACCAATATTGAGTAGCATATTTTGTTTAATAATAAATGCTAAAAATCATAAATTGTTATAAAACGATTAAAAGAAAGAAATGACAGTAGGTATTACGTAACGCTTAATTAAAAAACAAAGTAATAAGATCTCTTTTTTATTTATCAGACTAGGATAGTAGGAAAACAAAAATTGTACAATAATTTGATTATTTCGTCATTTAAGATTAAAGATACAGTGAAAAACTCATTTACAAAATCAAACATAGGTAAATTATGTAATCTAAAATATAGAAACATTAACGTATAAAGTCCACACACATTCGAATGGTAATCTTTCAGTATTGTTTTATTGTATAGGAAGCATCTGGAATTTTTCTCTAGGAAACGTAAATGATATCCTTGCGGTGCTCGTCCAAAGGAATCAAAATATTCCCCATTACCATTCTGGTCAATGTGGATAGCGGTCCAATGCTGATCTGGTTTGTTTGCAGGATCCGTGTTTACGATAATTGCACACGGTCTAGGTGCGTCCCTCGGTAGTTGATTAGAAGCACATACAAGCCGAAACACATTCTTCTTGTGGCTGGGGATCGATTTCAAGCATCTCAACACAGGATTTATTATAAAGAGGTTGCAAAATTATCCTCTGTATTCTAATAAAGCACAAAGATATGTAAAGATAATGACAAGTGTTTTATAATAAAAGATTTCATTTAATTAATTTAATCAGTTAACATGTGCCAAGATTTTTTTATTTTATAGAAGCGGACGGCCCTGGATTTTTTTAAGTTAACATGTATCATATACGCAAAATTTCGCCACGCAAGGATTTCGGCGAAGGCTGTTTCGGCGATCCCGCTCCAACCCTCCCCGAGCATAACCAAGATTGTAAGACAGGTGTAGGGTGTCGCAACTTGTTCTCGGGGCTTCGCCCCTTATAGTCGTGATCGCAACTTGTTCGTAGGCCTTCGTGTATTGTCGTGGTACCCTTGCTGGAAAATTTGAATTTGTATTATAGTAATAAGAAGCCTTGTAAGACAGGTGTAGGGCTGCGCAACTTGCTCTCGGGGCTTTGTCCCTTGTCGTGGCCCCAATGGCGGAAAATTTGAATTTGTAATTGTATTTAAGTCTCTGAGGGTTATGGCTGGAAATATGAATCTGTATTATAATAAGGGGTATAATGCTAACTTGTAAGACATATGTAGTGCTTAGCAACTTACTTTCAGGCCCTCGCCCCTCGACAAAAAGTTTGATTTTGTTTGTGACGCCATCTATGAGGGGAAATCTGAACTTGCATTATAATAATAAGGAGGCCTAATGCTAACTTATAAGATAGACGTAGGGCTTTGCAACTTACTTACTTTCGGGTCTTAGCCCCTGGCCCCTTGGCGGGATATTTGAATTTGGATTTGTATTTAAGTGTTTACATTCTGATTACTTATTGCGAGCAATTTGAACTTGTATTCTAATAAGGGACCTATTGCTAGCTTATAAGACAAAACATAGGAACCTGTGTTAGGACCTGCGCCCCCCTGTCGTGACGCTTGTTGGGAAATTTGAATTTGTATCGTCATCTAGTTGTGTATGGCCTAATGAATATCTTTTGTAATAAAGGTGGCACCATCTAGCGTTATATTTCTAGGACTAATCAGAGTTTTGTTTGTGGTACCACCTAGTGGTATATTTTTAAACTAGCGAATGTTTTCTGTAATAGAGGCGGCGCCACTTAGCGGTATATTTCTAGGACTAATTAGGGTTATTTGTGGTGCAATATAGTGGTGTAAAGGCTAATGAATATTTTCTGTAATAGGGGTTGCTCGTGCTCGTCTCTCCCTCGTCTCTTTCTCAGAAATACAAATCAATTACTCAAACCAAATTAATCAAATCAATTAAATTAAATACCAAACTGATTTAACTTAATCATACAAAATCAGCCCAAAATTCAAAAAATAGCAGTATGATTGAACGCACAGAGTGCAAAAGAAAGCTAATCTCACACTTATTGTAGCTACCCATCTAACCGCACTTTCGCATTAACTGCAGCTTTGTTAGTGCAGGTTCAAACACCGTTAGGAAAAACAAGTTTATTAACAAAATTGAAGGAAAACTTTTGAAAATATATTATTATTATTATAAACAACAATACATCATTTTTATTTAATCACATTCTTTATCGGTCTTTTTCTTCTTCTTGAACCGTGATTCGTCGCTATCATCATCATGGTTTTGAGATTCGTCCTTCTCCTCTACCTCATCGCTCTTCTTCCTCTTCTGTGAATCATCATCATCACCTTGGATGTGAGATACATTCAACTCATCCACGTCATCGTTTCCATCATCATCTTGAACGGTCATGTTGTAATAGTTTATTAACAAGACAGTAAAATCTCTAATGTCCGCTGATGTTGGCTCATAAACAGGAGAATACAATATAATAATGTTCACTCGATGGCGATGACGAATAAAAACTTTCATTACAACGTAATGAATTTTACCAGGGAATTGCATTAATAAATTAATACATAAATAAAAATTAGAAGACAAAAATTTAAGTAGTAGACTATCCACAATCATTCTATTAAAATAAATATTGATTTCTAACATTTCTGAAGACTTTATAAACTTACATGAAAATGATTTTTAATATACGGGGTAGTCCAAATACCATGAGTCACTATTGCTATCTTTGTAAGAATAAGACTTGCGAGGTCGGTTAAATTAGGAAAAAGTTGTCATTTTTGAAGACTTTTAATATGCTGCTTACAGAGTTGCCAACTTGTGTGCAGTTTTCGGGATATTAGGGAAAATGTGAAAAAGTGCAAAATTATTAATTGATACAATTTCCCAAACTATCAATCTGTTCAAGAAAAGTTTTACACATAAATTTGTTAGTATTTCAATATCTACACAACATGCGTATTACAAACTCTGAATTACGTTTGACGTTTGAAATATCAATGCCAACTGTTTTTTTTTAAATACGGACTTGGTTTTTTTTAATCACCGTGGTAAAAGCAATTTGATTTTAAATTCAACTCTGTATCCCAAGTATACATTTTTCGACGTTTCCTTGTTAAAAGATATATTATCACTATATGGTATTGGGTTTCAGTGCGGTTCTACATCATAGGTTTAGTTTTGTAGAAACATCTTAACCCTACGTTTTTCTATGTCTAGAACACGGTTAACATAATAGATCATAAAGAAGCCATCGAAAAGGTTTTTAAAACTAATAACAAAAATATTTATTGCACAATCTTATTCGTTCAAAGTGCTCAAAATGACCTTCATTAGTTATAAAACGCATCTAAGGATTTTTATTACCCCTCTTTGAATATTATGTAACATCGTTGGGGTAATTTTGCGGCATACCTGCCGTATTTTAAAAATGAAATGATCCAAGTCCCCAGGTGTTGTTTCATCCACCATCTTTAATAAAACCCCATATGGCGAAGTTTTTACGTAATAGTTTTCCTTATCCATGCTATTCCACCAGCAAGAAAAATTGAGTATACGCCAATTTCATTCCAAGAAGGAGAATAACAACTTTTAGATCCGAACATATTTTCCATCCATGTTGTTCATAGTTAAGATCTTCTAGAAGCAGCTTTATTTGTTTATTGCTCTCCTCCGTATCTGTCGAATATCCGACGGGAATTGATGGCAGGAGGTTACCGTTATGGAGAAACACTGTTTTAAAACTTGTTTTAGATGAATCGATAAACAATCTCCGTTCGTAAGGATTTATGTTAAGTGCTCCAAAAAGCTCATCAATATTTTTACATGTTACTAAGCTCTAAATGTTATTTTGATATTTCTTTAACCAAATTCCATTATCTTAACCCGGAACCTGATATTTCTGCCTTTCCTGTCAGAGAAGACCTTTTCTTCCACTTCTGTTTGCTGTTGTACATCTTTACTACTTTGAACTGGAAGTGATGAAGACGAACTGTCAAGATATATTCTTCTGTGTAATACCATTTTTTAGTGTTGGTATAGAGAAAAAATAACAATCGACGGGATGACGTAAGGATTCTCGCCAAATCATTAGAGGATTAAATGGCCAAATCATTAGAGGATTAAATGGCAATCATCTTTTCTCACCTTTTATCCAACTTCTTAAACGTACCACACAATTAGCTCAGGAAATGTCTGATGCCCAGCTTCTGCCTAGATCGCACATTTTAAATCCAAAATGTTTTTCATACCCTTTTGTAATTATAGTTGTTATTTTGCGCTTTTGGTGGTTCAGTGTAATTTCACATCAAGCATAACACAAATTATTAGGGCTATTCACGCACATGGAACACATTTTTTAAGAACTAACACTAACTGAAGTGACGGCTTGTTGAAATCTGTTTGTTTCTCGTTGCCATAGTTACGATAAAAGAAGATAGCCAACTAAACAAATTCGGGTATTATTCTTTTTTTTAAAGAACGAACATTTCTTGGAAATGAGAGCCAGAACTAATATTTTACGCCCATATTGGGGCTTCTGGTATAATATCGTTATAAATTAGCTATTATTAATTCAGAAACAAGTTCGCTATTGTATAGGGTGTCCCAAATTGGATAGTTTTGCAAGGTATCTCGAAAACTAGAAGAGTTAGAAAAAAAGTAGTTAAGATGTCATGACTTATATTTTGATTAAACTAACCATGGTTCAATCAGATCTTCAGTAAGTTGTTGCATTTTCAAGCTACAGGGCGATTTTCGAAAATTGCTAAAACTGACTCTTCAAATATCTTTTTATTTTAATAAATATCAAAAAATGTAGAGGGACTTTTGATAGACAAACCAAAGAGAGTCCGGTGCAGTGCACTATATTTTTTAAAGGGTCTAGGTAAGTAGATATGACATAAACTTATGTTTTTTAATGGGACACCCTGTATATTTTGGGTCAGTTCGTTTCCATTTTAATCCTCTTTCACCTAATATAACATATGACAGACATATTTCTTATAGTTTATGCTACAGGGTAAATTAAGTGTCGCATATATCAATAATGTCGTTTATAAATAGAACACTCTGTAAGTTTTATTATAATGTTGTTTATAATTTATTTTATATAGTAAACAAAATATTAATGAAAGGTATTTTTGGTATACAGTGGTTAAAAGAATTGAAATGTATTATTTTATCACACAATTCATAATAAATAATAATAATAAGTAAGTATATATTTAATTATTTTTATTTACAATTTTAAGTTAATAATGTTAGTTGCATAGGTTCATGTGATCATTTAATTATAATTATTGTTTTTATTGAATCCCTAATATACGCATTCAATAAATAACCTAAAATAAGTATATTTAGGGTCTGCCATAAATAAATGTAATACGTATCAAGTAGCCCTGGATACTGTCACCATCAAATCTTAACAAAGAAGACAAATGAATAATTTTAAGTGTCATAATTTGATAATCGCAATAAGTCGCTATCTATAACATTAAATATGAATTTTGAGAGTTTCGAAAATACGACATGTTCGTAGCCTACATCGAGAGCGGAAAAACGCAAATGCTACGTCTGAATTGTATTTCCAAAGATACCCTGAAAGAAGACAGCCGGAAGTAAGAACTTTTAAAAGGCTTGATGACAATCTACGAGAACATGGATGTTTCAATAAACCTCGGAATAATTACAACAGAAACAACGTAGAGAAAGAGATAAATACTTTGGGGTACGTACATGCTAAACATAAGACGTCTTTAAGGGAAATGGAAAAGGAAATATGTGTTGCAAGAACTACGGCAGGAAGGATTTTAAAAAAGCATAAGTTTAAACCTTATCGGACATCTGCCCGACAATTATTGCGTCCAAACGATAACCAACGAAGATTTCAGTTCGCTGAGTGGTATATTGTTAAATGCAACGTAAATCCCACTTTTTATTCCAACATAATACGGAGTGATGAAGCCCGCATTACTAGTGCGGGAATATTTAATAGACATAACGAATTATATTGGAACGATATAAATCCCATTTAGTGCGGGAGGCAAGGAAGATTTGGGTTTAATGTTAGTTGTTTTCTTAACCACAACAAACTGGTATATTGTATATTTGAAGACACACTTACGGCTCTTGGGTATGTGGATATTTTGGACACAAATTTAACTGAAATACTTGAGGACGACATTTTGAACATTTATTGTAGTTTTTATATTTGGGCAGGGAAATTTAATTTTTATTTTTGTTTTAGTTTGCAATTGTTGTGTTATTTTTAATGTATTTGTAAATCTTTGTTTAACCGAGATTATGTATTTCCTTATTTACCTCAAAATTGTTGCTAACTTCCTTTATGTTTATTATTTTAACATATACCTACCTATTTTTGAGAGATAAAATCATACAGTTATTCATATTTCATTTATTTACTATATAAAATAAATTATAAACAACATTATAATAAAACTTACAGAGTGTTCTATTTATAAACGACATTATTGATATATGTGACACATAATTTACCCTGTAGCATAAACTATAAGAAATATATCTGTCATATGTTATATTAGGTGAAAGAGGATTAAAAATGGAAACGAACTGACCCAAAAAAACCGGGGTGTCTCATTAAAAAAAACAAGTTTATGTAATATCTACTTACCTGGACCCTTGAAAAAAATGCAGTGCACTGCACTGGACTTTCTTTTGGTTTGTCTATCAAAAGTCCCTCTACATTTTTTTGATATTTATTAAAATAAAAAAGATATTTGAAGAGACAGTTTTTGGCAATTTTCGAAAATTGCCCTGTAGCTTGAAAATGCAACAACCTACTGAAGATCTGATTGAAGCATGGTTAGTTTAATAAAAAATAAGTCATGACATCTTAACTACTTTTTTTCTAACTCTTCTAGTTTTCGAGATACCTTGCAAAACTATCCAATTTGGGACACCCTGTACAGTGTTATTTACCTGACAAGGATCTTTGCAGGAACGAGACTAATTTTAAAGCATCAGTTGTAACGGTATAAACGGGTGGTAGAACGGGATTACAGATAAAATTGGCCTTTTGTCCCGACTAGCCAGCGTATGGGTATGGGTATGATGTTAATAAATTTTGCGCATCCAGAATAGTAAATCGTACGTAAGTCAAAATAGGGATGAAAACGTAATCAGTTCGGTTTTGGGCGCCAGAATGTTTGGTAGTCAAAATAAGGGACGTCGTGCCAAAATTACGAGTACATAGCGTGTCTAAACATACAAAAACATACGCTTACCTATACGCAATCAATCCCAGGTGTGCTGGACAGCAACTCAGTAAACCACCTGAAATAGGGCTTCAAAATAGCACTACACGCTTGTCAAATAAAAGTGTGATAAACACTCAATAAATTTACGTTACGTCAGTGTAAATAATAAGGCGTTAAATAATAATCAAAACAAAACAAAACAAAAAATCACCTTTGTTGAAGGCACTCTAAATGAATTAATACTCAACTAAAAAATCCAATAAAACACTAAATATCATTAACGCTATTACTCAATAAAACAAAAAAACTAATTTCGTTACGTTAAAACTTAAACTCAAACTACCGGTAAACTTGCAATTTGCAAAAAAAACTTTTATGTAACACAAAAGGGTTTTCACAGAATTAAAACAAATTTATAAAACCTAACAAAGCTATAATAAAATAAAAAAATAAGATAAATATAACCATACGATAATGCGTATAAACAAAAAAAGTACAAAGGCTTAAAGGCGACAGAATGTCTGGCCAGGGTTCTGCGTAACGCCGTTCTAGATTGCTTAATCTAAAGATATATATCGTCGATTATGTAACCACACTACTATAGGGTCAATTGCCCTTTACTACTAAAAAAAAGTGTGAAGGCGGAGCTTTAGAATTATTATTATTTACAATAACTAAATTAAAACAAAAACTTAATTTAAAAGTTAAACGACTCCGCTTTCAAACCTTCGTTAACAAATAAAATAATTCGAGATACACACACACACACAGGAAATCTTGAAAACATTAAAAAAACAATATTATATTACCTTAATGTCTAAATTAACACCTCTCCTGTGTTACAACAATTGAAAACGAACCAGGTGGTCGGTTACAGCTATCACGGATACGGAATCTCCTGCTCTGACAAAATGATGAATGAAAATGTTGACTAATGTTCTTTTGTACACAAACAATTCCTTAATTGAATTTCGGTAAAATGTTACTGCATTAATTAAAAACTATTTAAATAACTATAATTTTAATATACAGCGAAAGTTTCTTTATATTCCAACACACTTTGTACGGCAAATAAGTGGCACTTCAAGAACGTTAATGTTAAAATCCGCAAAAGCGATATAAACCAAGGAGGTCACTGTAGCACTAATATAACACGACGATGATCTCTAGGTACTTAATTACGTAAAATCGAAATCGGCACTAGGTATAATCCTTTGGTGATTGAACAGCTTTTAATCAAATCCCTTCACAGGTTTTCTTCAGAAGTAGCTAAACTACCCTTACTACACAAAAGTTCGTTCGTTAAACACCAAAAGGTCCAATATATCAACGTTCTAAACCACCCCTTAAAGCGTAACAACAAACGTCACCGTACTACTACTCGAGAGCGCGATCAGTTTCAGAATCAATCAAATTATTACCAAAAATCCATCTTGGATTTTTGAATCCCACCACTCACAAAAATTCTCACTTAATTTGGTTCCACCAATTAAAAAACGGAAGGAGAAGATAAGTTACCCCCAACACATAAACTTCGTTTCCAATCGTAAGGGCTCGATAGTTTTCAAAATTTTAAACGTCAGCAAAATCGACGTGAAAAATATCCCTATATTTTCGTTAAAGTACAAGCAATTAGTCCCACATGCTACCTCTACGATTCAAAACCAACATACTCAATATTAATCTGAACCACTATAATTAACCGTCTTTATGTCGCCAGCATGACATCATATGCATTTACATCTACACTCTTTCTTTAAATTACTTAATTTTTAAGGAAATCAAACGAAATAAACGTTATTTAAACTTATATACAACTATTTACAAATAAACGCTACTCAACATTCAATAAGCGGGGAATAATAAGGAAAAACAATCTAAATTACGGAATAATAATTCACAAACAAAAAAACTAAAGCTCGGCACACACCATCCCTAAAGGTCACAACACACGTTAAACAAATTTAATCATAAAACTTAACTTGACAACAAAATTTTGACGGTAAATCTCTAGAAAATCGTGATCCTATCACACAGTGTCTAGAGCGCACGAGTAACTACATTAATTTTTGTGTTTGTTTCAAAAATATTGCTTTCCTTGTTACATTTGACATTAGAGTTGATAGTTATCAAAATGAAATAACGCTTGTGAAACGAACACCAAGAATTAAATTCAATAATTGATGTAGAATAGCTAACTCAATGTTAACGTAATTTACTCAGAGTTGGTTAGTACGTATCAATACGGCCATATCCAGCAGATAGAAATACGGTGGCGCTAATATCTTAGTTACATGTTAAAAGCAACTTACACTTTTTCATATTATTTATACTGTTAAATGAACCTAAAGTTGATTCCTAAAATTGAATTAGGACATTTCAGTACAAAATTGAATCACTCATTGCGAAAGTTTTTTGATGCAGTCCACGCACGTCGATACTTAAATTTGATTAAACGTATTGTGTTACTGCGCATGGAAAAAACGGAAGGTTGTAATTTATATAAATTTTAGTATAAAACTGACCACTTAAGTTATTATCGATTTATACTTTGTAATAAGAATAAAGTGCCTATACTTATACCAATTAAAATACCAATCCATTATCAGCATTTGAAGAACGTACAGTTCAATGGTTAATTACCGAAAAGGCGCCATAAGTGATTAACTTCCACAACTTTTGTGTAACTGTTAGAAATACAAGTTTCCTTCTGTTCTTTCAATTCCTTTACGTTTTCCTTAATGTTAATTACTTTATCAAACATGTCAGCTTCTATTTTCTGTATAAAAAAGATAAGGATTTTATTTTAACTCGTATTTGAAAGGAAACAAGCTCTAAAACATTTGTTTCTGATTTGCTGTAGAACTCACTGATATACGGTCAACTATTTTTGAATAGGATTACAGTTAATTTATCAAATCGTTACTTTTACACTGAATAATTATTTCAGTTCACTTCTTCACGTTGTAACCATTCAAGTAATGAAAATTTCAATTATTCATATAGCATGTCTCCTCTGAATTTAATGGCAAATTTTGTGAGAACTGAAACATTCTTACGACATTCAATCAATAATAGAAAAGCATACAGAAATCTTTCATTCTTCACGAAATATCTAAGAAAAGGAAACGAACTAAGAGAAATGAAGTTGCTATATTGCCGCATTTAACACACATGAAAGTCTAGAAAAGGATTAGTAAAGATTGAGAAGTAGATAGGTAGGTTAAGAACAATTAATTTGCGGCTCTTTGTTAATACTGATTTACTTATTTACACTTCACAAATTTTATTATCTATCACTAACCAATGTTCTAGTTAATAAGATGTATAATTAGAGCGCAAGATATAGGTATGTAGTGGGCTGTTTAACTAACGTCTTGCAATTTTAACCGTTACCTTAGCATGAATGTCAAACAAGTTAATTAGCTTTTGCTCTGGTCTGGTCTAGATTGAAAAAATTAAGATGCAAAGATCGGGTTATGATATACTATTGCTTAGCAAATTTAAAAGTAAGTGCGATCTTAATATTAACAATACATTTAGTGTAATGCTTATTTTTTTATGCATTATTTGAAAACTTTGTTGTATAGCTTTATACACTACCCAGGTTTTCATGACCGGTTTGTACTCTGCGTGTAAACGTTTCAGGATAACTTGAATTGCTATATAGGATTAGGATTATAACCAGATTAAGTAGCATTAATGAAATTTGTAGAACGGTAAGCTTTGGTTAACTGCTTGAAACTACATGTGTTTATCGTTTGCGTATGACTTAAATTGATTAATGGTAGGTTTACTTTACACCTTGACTAACGTAACATTAAATAATTATACACGCATTGTATCATAATAATGAGAGCTTATGCTCTTAACTTTTTGAACCAATATGAAATTAGATAATCACAGCTTTCCGGACTTAATACGTTAGTCTTAATTTTTTGTAAACTTTAAGTGAATGATTGTATTTAATAAAAAAAAGAAATTGCACTAAATACAATAATATCTATTTGTATTAAGGGGGATCTCGATAGATAGTTAGGCAACACTTCAATCCCCCATAAGAGCAATGTTTTAAAAACGTTATAACTTTTTATTTTATTATGAAGTTATGTGAAACTTTAGAGAAACGCGTGAGACGTCAAAATAGTCCCGAAACCTTCCTAAAAGTTTGAATATAGGTTTTTTTTTAATTTTAATTTCTATAATTTTGTAATAAAAAGGCGTGTCGTAGGTGTATGTGTGTGTATCGTATACAAAATTTTGAATAATAAAAAGTAAGTTATAAAGTAATGAAATAATAAGTTCTCCAAAATACAAACCTTACACCACTTACAGTTGTGCCTTTGACTCAGTCGGTTGATTAATAGGGTGGGTTCAAATAAAATGATTTGCTTAATTACCACGAGATCTGCTCGATTATTTTCACTTACCATCAATAATAAAAATGTAAAACTAATGAAATTATCTCGGCGCCAAATTGTTTTTTATAATATCGGAACAATTAAACCGAGTTTATAAAATGTAAAAAATAACAATATACAGGCTATGTTTATTGAATATCAAATGTAATGATGAAATAATGAAGGTCTTACAATTATGCTTAAAGTACTAAATAAATCACTACATAAATACCTTAGAAATTTTTGTACACAAACTTTTCTTTTGACAACCTCTGGTATCTAAATATGATTACAAAGCGGTTAACCTGCATGAAATTATTCTTACGTCATCATTGTGCAATCTTGACATAATGTTATCAGCCACACCTCAAACTGAATTTATTTTTAAAAATCCGTATAAATTTCTTCTTAAAATTTTTAAATCCATTTCTTATTGCGTTGTTTGGAAGTTTTCCATTCAAAAAATTTGCAATCATAAAACGAAAAATGTACGCAACAATAAAATCAAATGCGTACTTAAGATGTAATTACGTTGTAAATTGAAGTAATGATAAACGTGTAATTAAAGTAAAAATGGTATAAAAGATAAGTAAAGAAAGCACCTAAAAAGAACAAATGCTTTAATTTTATGTAAATGTATTAAAATATATCTTACCACCAATTTGATGGCACTTTCACATAAATTTAGGTAAAATCAAAAGAAGCAGCTTTCTGCTTCGACATTAAATAGGAAGTGAAAAAATGGGGCTTTCGAAGTAGATGATGCGGTTCTGCGCACAAGATATGAGCAGAATAACTTAACGCAGACGCGTTGCTTATAAGATAAGAAATGAATAAAAATTCAAAGTAGGAATATAAATCTTTATGAAAGTATGCACTATGTAGATATGCAAATTAAGTTGCCTACCTCATACCTAAATTTCAATAATTAAAATTTTCTTGTATTTAGAACTAAATGAAGGAAAGATCCTAAATTGAGGTATATTTTATACAACACAAAAAGAGTTGTTACAATTTTTATTGAATTTTTTTCCTAGTAGTGATTAAATTGCAATATTTTTATAACTGATAATACTAGTAGTCCGGCACTTGTCGCCGCCATCTTGGATTTTCTGGGGAAAACCCACTTTCACTTTTTTTATATGCCCACGTGGGGTACCGTATTTTCCACCCCTATGGTTTCTTTTAGGAGGCCTTTTTCAACTCTTGATGGGATTTTCATCCCTAATTAAGGCTTTTTTTGTTTTTACTCGCTTACTTGAGGGGCGTATTTTTTACCCCTATTTTATGGCCGCCCACGTGTAGGACATGTTTTTTCACCCTATTTTATGACAGCTCACATATAGGACGCGTTTTTCTGCCCCTATGGTTTCTTTTCGAGGGTCAACCCTCGATAGAATTTCAATATTGTTGTATTAAGAGCCTTTTAGACAGCAATTTTGTACTTGATCACGTAAGGGGCAGATGTAGGGGTTGGTCTTAGGGTTATTTTTGATGGTCATCTAATTATGGTCCTTTTGTAGTTTAGACCCTGGAGGTTAGGCAAAGGCATACGCATACAATGCTGGAAATTGCATAATTACCCTTATAAGATATTATTATTAAAATTATCGATCCTATTGCTTTAAAATGGTCATATGCTATTGGGTACGTTCGGATGATCTTTTACCTGGAAATTTATTTATACGTTGTATTTCTAATAAGGAGGTTCTTGTAAGACACGTGTAAGGCTTCGCAACTTGTTCTCAGGTCTTCGCCCCCCTGGCTGGAGATGGTATGGGAACCCTAACCTTATAAGGCAAGTGTAAAGCTTAGCCCCTATCGTGGCCCCCTTGGTGCAATTGTGTCCGATTTCTAACTTAATCTTACAGCTGTAGGCCTTCGCCCACCCGTCATACAAAATTGTATTCTAATAAGGCGGCCCTAACATTGTAAGACGAGACTTGTATCAAGGTCTGTGCCCTGGCCCTTTTAAGTTAAATTTGATTTTAGTGCCATCTAGTGGCGTATAGACTAATGAACATTTTATATAATAGAAGTTGATAATGCACACCTCTCTCTTGCTCTATCTTGTTTCTCTCTCCATCTCTCTTCGGCTCTTTCTCACACACAAACAAATCAATTAATTAATCAATCTCAAACAAATCACGCTCGATCACCAGATCAATCTCGATCAATCAATCAACCGAAATTATGCCTTACAGTTTGCGGAAACCAGATTACAGTTCAAAACTGAATACATTCAAGTCTAATTAAATATTACCTGAAATAATAAATAATTTCTACCATAATGTAATGAATCTTTATGTATAGGCAGATTCTCTAAACAGTCACCACCTATACATTGGGAACATTATATCTGATTTATTTGCATGTTCAATTACATACACACAAATTTGTTTCGTTGTAACGTGTCCATTAACAGTTGTAAAACCCCATTAAAAAGACTGGAAAGTGATAATTACTTATATATAACATAGAGCTAAATTAAATTAACATATTTTTAAGAATATCAAACTGATATAATGGAAATAATGGGCAAAAGGTTTTAATGGTTTTATTATACGCGAATTAACAATAACTACAAGTTTAAAATCCACGAATATGTACCAGCTATTTGTAGAGTTGATCTTATGACATCATCCTGTAAGAGAGTAATTCATTTTAAAAATCTTTATCGACATTTTTATTAGCAGCATCAGGTAAATATATATATATATATATATATATATATATATATATATATATATATATATATATATATATATATATATATAACGTTTACCTTTAGATGTGTTTTTTCCTTCAGTTATTCTAATAACGATAACCATACGTTGAACTGAAATATTTTTTTTATACAACGTGTCCACATGTAGTCGCACTAAAACACGCTCTGTGAATGGTTGGATTTAAACTGGCTATTACATTCCGATCATTCACTAATTTAGAAAGTAATACACAAAACCTGATTACTGCTACTCGTATTTAGCAAATATGTTGTACTTATTTTACATTCAAAACACTTACAAATATTTTAAAAATTTTGCTAGCGCGCACACACACACATATGTACTTCACGTTATATGGATTTTTACCAGTTGAGATTAATAGCAATGCTAACTAAACGCTTAAAAATTTCTAATCTGAAATAAGAGTGCCGTAATCTAATTTTATTTGAAATTTCATAGAGAGCATCACCATCAGCATCGTCTTCACCTTGAACGATTATATTGTAACAACCTATAAAGCAGCTAATAACCCTAACAGTTTTATCAGACATTATTATTACATGGACACGAGGTTACCCCAAATTAACTGGTTTCAACACGGCTTTGGAAATACTGCACACTCTTCAAATCTTTCAGCTCCTTCTCAGAAGCTGTACCGTATTCATCTCCTTCAATTTTATCTGCATTCTGTTTCGAGACTGTAGTACGCTTTTCTAATACATAAACAGAATATTCAATACTGTGATGCGTGTAGCAGCAGCAAAACACGTTAGCTAGCTAGTTTCACATCTATATTATTTTACATGCAAGCCTGACCTTATCATAAATACATCTGTCAAAAGCTAATTAAACACTGCTCCACGGTCTGGGCATAGCGAGCAGCGTTTTCAATTATGGCTTTTAGTCAACACAATATTGCCTACAACTGCATACAATCGACTATCATTGTTTAGCACGAGGAGCAAACGAAAACACGCACGCACGAACCACGCAAGTGTACCTACGTACGCACGCACGCATAGACCCCACACACTACTCACACACACACACACACACACACACACACACACACACACACACACACACACACACAGCACACACACACACACACACACACACACACACACACACACACACACACACACACACACACACACACACACACACACACACACACACACACACACACACACACACACACACACACACACACGAGCGCGCGAAAACACGCAAACGCAAAAACACACCAACACAAAAAACACGCAAACTCGAAAATACGTAAAACGAAAAACGCTATTACGAAAACACGCTAACACGAAAATACGCAAATGCGAAGACATACAAATGCGAAAACACGAAAACACACAAACGAAAACACGTCAGCGAAAAACACGCTAACGCTAAAACTCATAAAGTTGCAAACATGAATCAAGACGGGAGAGTCGTTAGGAAAAACAAGTTTATTGACAAAATTGAAGGAAAGCTTAGCGTTTGAAAATATATTGTTATGATTATAAACAACAATACTTCATTTTATTTAATTACAACCTTTATCGGTCTTTTCTTCTTCTTGAGGTATTTTCTTTAGGAGAAAATACCTCAGTCATAAAAGGAGTTTAGATTTATAAACATGCCCCTAGCGAAGATGTGAGAGTGTGGCTAGGTCAATACTTCAAACTTCCCTCGAAGATAACCGATTCTACCCGGACATTGACGAGTGCGCCAGCGTTCTCGTTTCTCGTGTGTGTTTCGCTCTTTAAAGTGTAACTGTCATCGAGTGAGCATTATTATGATGTATGCTTTTGCTTATGAGCCAACATCAGCGGATATTAGAGATTTTACTGACTTGTTAGTAAATTATTACAACATAACCGTTCAAAATGATGATGGAAACGATGACGTAGATGAGCTGAATGTATTTCACATCCAAGGTAATGGTGATGATTCACAGAAGAGGAGCGATGAGGTAGGGGAGAAGGACGAGTCTCAAAACCATGATGATAGCGAATCACTGTTCAAGAAGAAAAAGGCCGATAAAGGTTGTTATTAAATAAAAATGAAGTATTGTTGTTGTTTATAATAATAATAATAATATTTTCAAGCGCTAAGTTTTCCTTCAATTTTGTCAATAAACCTGTTTTTCCTAACGGTGCTCACCGTCTTGATTCATGTTTGCAGCTTTACGAATTTTCGCGTTAGCGTGTTTTCGCTGGCGTGTTTTCGTTTTACGTGTTTTCGCATATGTATACCTTCGCGTTTGCGTATTTTCGTTACAAGAACCTCCTTATTAGAAATACAACGTATAAATAAATTTCTCGTATAGGTAAAAAGATCATCCGAACGTACCCAATAGCAATAGGGTCGATAATTTTAATAATAATATCTTATTAGGGTAATTATGCAATTTCCAACATTGTATGCGTGTGCGTTTGCCTAACCTCCAGGGGTACTGCTCTTAATATAGCCAAAAGGACCTTAATTAGATGTCCATCAAAAATAACCCTAAGACCAACACCAAGACCAGCTCCAGGTCCAGTCCCCAGCACTAAGACTAACCCCAGCCCCTCACGGTAGCAGGTACAAAAATTGCTGTCAAGAAGGCTCTTAATACAAAAAAAAATAATTAGGGGTTGAAAAGACGCGTCCTACACGTGGGCGTCACAAAATCCAAGATGGCGTCAAGTGCCCGTGTTCAACTGATAATATTTTTAACAAAGGCCATATATTCAGACATAGGTTTCTCGAAATACGAACTGTTAAAATTTTGAAAAATGTTCTGATGTGAATAAAGTAGAAATTCTATTAGAAAATTTAACAGCATGGTCTGCTCATTGAATGACCCGGGGGCACAAAGATCTTCAGGTATTCCTATTTCTATTGAAACACAATCGTAATCGGATTGACTTTGAATCCTTCAAACTATTATTTAATTTAAAATAACGAAAATGGTATGTACCTTATGTATGCACCTTATTAAATTATAATGTATTCCTATCAGTAAAATTAAAATAAAACAATTAATTATTCTATTTATTTATAGTTTTCTAAAATATTGTAAGCAAATTATAGAGGTAAATAACAAAACAGTTTAAATGTGTACAGTTCGAAGATTTAAATTACGACATCTGCGGTAATAAAAACTTACAGTAAAATTCTTTTAATTTTTTTACCATATGATTCTCCCAAAATGAATCATCCCTATAAAAAACAAAACATATTGTTTTATTTAAAGTACAGAATAGTTTCTACGGTAAGATCTTTTGCCCCGAGCTCCGTCTGCTATCACTGATATAATTGGAATGTTACTCTCATTTTTTCTTTTGCTGATTCGGCTTCTTCTTTTGCAGCTTTGCTCATTAATTGTTGGTTTAAATTATGGACCGAGGGTAAAATGTTATTGTGGTATTTTAAATATGTGTCGTTAGATATCTATGGTATATCCATTGCTGCAACAAGCTCAGCTAATTGAATACATCCAATCCAAATTCATACAGCACCAATACCGGCAGCATGGTTTGTTGAACCAAAAGAAGCATCAGTGCCACCAGTCTTTACCACATCTGTCTTTTCGCAAATATTACATTTAAATGTAAGCGTACTTTCTAATACTTCTATCTTTTCTGATATGACATATATATATATATATATATATATATATATATATATATCAAAAAAGAACAACAAAAGTCAACGTGTTTTAGTTGTTTCAACACATTTAAGAAATATTTTATGTCTATGATCCTGCGGCCTGATAAATTGTGATTCTGAGTGGCATCTGATTCCGTATCGTTTTCTGACAATTATGAAGCATCTGAACTGTCTTCATCAAAGAAACATAAAATTGGTTTTCCGGTTCAGTACACCAAAAGTCTTCGTCATCATTATGATGGAAGCTGATGCTACGAGGTTCGTCTTCCAAACGACGGTGAATGCAAGCTTCTGTTGAAATCTTACCCAATTTCCTATAAAAGGAATTTATCAATAAAAAAAATCTACCTTATAATTTTTTTTACATATTCTGTCATTTAAAAACTAACAAAAAAGAATTTCGGGCCACTTGCATGGATTTGCTAATAGTGAATCGTACATAATTTTTTATTTATGATAATTACAGGACATTTTGATAAATTATAACAAAAGGAATATTTCAATAAAATAAGATTGTATATACATAGGTATTTACGCTTCTCTCGCCCTTCTTAATATACACTTTTACTTCTTCTTGGAACACACGCACTTTTTCTTGCTTTAGGCATTTTTAGACACAATCACAATTTCACAACTGGTGTTTGCTCGATGAGTATCGTTTGCAAAATGCTAGTACACTGATAGCAATCCCGTAATTGTCTACGTTTTATTAGAATAACAATAATCAATATGTAATTACGCGATATACTTAGGTTTAATTAAAGGGAAAGTTATTTAGCCATTTTCTACAACTAATTATATTACCTATATCTCATTGGGTAATGAACTAATTAGAAAATAATAGGAATTTGATTTGATATACAATTTATTTAAATCACACTTTACGTTGATTACGTGCAATTAAAGAAAAGGATGTCTTCTTTAAATTAGTGAAAAAATGATAAAGGGATTTGTATAAATTATTCTGAATATTGATTTAATCCCTCATCTTGCCTGTGGCAGATAAGTATTCAGGTAAAACTTTTGAAAGCTTTCACTCCGCCACACTAGGGAGCGCTGAGATCGATTTATAATTCCTTAAGCTATCTAGAGGGGCCTTAATCTTCATCCGCATAAAGTTCAATTTTCACCTGTAATATATTTTATAATTATAATTCCTTACTATGCGAACATACGAAAATATACAAGGAAAGAGTTGTTATCGTGCCAAAATAAACTATTGGACAAAACGAAATAGAATTTAAACCCTTCTTTATGTTTAGAAACATTTGGAAATGTCTGTTAGAGTGTCTGTACGTCGGTGTGTTTATCTGTTCATGTATTACAGAACTTCTAAGAAACTAGGGAAATACAAAATCACATCTACCATTTTCAAGTCACTTTAACTGCTTCGTGTGATACAATTAGAATTGTTGTTCTCTTTAGCGACTGTTGGATATTTTTGTTCTGAGTTAACTGTCTGGTTCGTTGACGCGTGACGGATTTCATCTCTGCATTTTTTGGTGTTTTCTCTTTTGTTGTTTTTTGAAGTTTTTGAAGCGTTGTAGTTTCCCGTCAAATAAACATCCAGGTTGTTACGGGTGAAAATGGCAGTAGGATCTGGTGTACAAATACGGGGGTAAGTGCCGATAGTTTAGTAGTCGGGGGTGGGTTTGGGGTTGTTTTCGCACTACAGTCGAATTCATAGAACTTTCACACCTTGACTGCTGAACCACTAAGTAATCCAATATATACATTTGTTTCAATGGGATAGATTTGCTTCTTTAGAAGACTAATCCAGATACGCGTTTGTTGATTTAAGAAAATGCATGGCTTACTAGATATTTGTAAGAAAGTAAAATTCTCCGAAATCGTTTCAGCCCTTTAATTCGTTTATTTCTAAAGATAGATAAAAATTGTGTAAATACAATTTGTAGATAATTTTGTGACGAATAACGTCACCGTACTAGTTTTTAAATTTTCCATACCATTTTGAAGTTATGAAGCAAAGTTGAATTTTTGTAAGGGTTATATCACTTATTTTAATAAATAAAAGCACAATACACGTTTTGCTATTATTAGGTTTAACAAAAATCGTATCTTGCCATGGAAAACAAAAGTAAAACAACTGTAGCGTTGTTTATCTTCATCTTTGACAGTTCGTTAGTGTAATTCTTATTGGTTCAGTCAGTGTGGAGTTGCTTTAGAAAATTAATTATGGTGTATGCACATTTCGAGAAACTTGATATGATCGAATGTTACATCATTTGCAACAAGAACAGTCAACGAGCAGCCGAACGCTATTTTTCATTGTATCTTGATCTCCCTAAATCATCTTTAGACACCTTTAAGAATTTATGCAACAATTTAAAAGAGTTTGGGAGTTTTGTGAATCCCAAAAATAGTGGTAATATTGATGAAAACGTGCAAATAGCTGTTGTTAATCAAAATAGATCTACATCAACGCGGCAAATTGCACAAGACGCTGCAATCTCACAACGCACAGTAGTGAGAACTTTAGCTAAACAGAAATACCATCCTTATAAATATTCAGTTGGATAAACTTTGCGCTCTGGTGATGATGAAAGGATTAAATTCTTGTAATTTGGTTCATAAATATGTGCCATGAAAACAACAACTTTCCGATTCAGATCTTATGGACCGACGAAACACATTTTACAAACTGTGGTATGTTCATTCGCCATAATGAATACATGTGGGCCCAAGCAAATCCTCACCGTTTACAAGAAAGACGACCTCAGATTTAGTTGGGCTTCACTTTATGGCGCGGTATTATTGGGTCGCAGCTTGTTGGGCCATTTATTTTTAATGGGACTTTAACTGGAAATCGATATTTGCAATTTCTTAGGGAAGATTTTAATAATATCTCAGATGAATTAAATTTATAAACCCGTCCAAATATACAGTGGTATCAACACCACGGTGCCCCATCCACTATCAAGCGCAAGCTAAAAGTTATTTAGAAGAAATTTTTCCCAACACGAGGATAGGCAGAAATGGTCCTGTTTTACGGGCTGCACATTCTCCTGATCTTTCACCATTAGACTCGTTTGTGTTTGCAGTAATAAAATATTTCGTATATGTGCAACTCAGCAGGAGCTATATGAACCTATTAATGCGTTTAACAGATTAGATGGGTGCAAAATTAGAAAAGCTGTTAACTTCGTGTTGAAAAGGTGTGAGCATGTGTGTCGATAATAATGGTGGACATTTCGAACACTTTCTGTCAATTTCTTATGTTTTCTTTGGCAAGATATGATTTTTTGTTAAAATAGAAAAACGTGTATTGTGCTTTTAGAATAACATAACCTTTACGCCATTCCCTTGAGAGGCAGGCAAAACCCTTTTATTTATTAAAATAAGTGATACAACCCTTACATCATTACAATTAGAAAAAAATGCACTATTGAAATATGTCATACCTAACTCTGGTTTCCATTTAAGACTAGGTGAATGTTAGTGCACTACAGGACTTTCTTGCAAAATACCAAAAAATATATGAGGTATTTTATACCTTTGAAATATTCAGCTGTTTTAGAAATATTTAATAAAAACCAAAAACTGACCATAATAAACCCCCCTCTCTCCGAGACATCCATACATCATGACCGATCTTGACGAAACTTGGCCAAAAGTTGTAAAATGAGCTAATTGGTTGAAAGTTAAAAATAAATACCTCGCTTATCTTTCAAGATAACTATGGACTGTTTCATATCATTTTAAAGCAAATTTCGCTCCCTTTCAAATAAAGTAAGAATATGTGTATGTTATACCAGAAATACGAGGAATATTTTCAACTTCCGGAAAAACCGGAAGTAGTGTTTTCATCAAGATAATATCCTTTCATTAGCGCAAATGAACGAAGTTTATTTCCAAAATCCCAAGTTTGTAACCAATATAGTTAGAAAATTATAACAATATCAATATTCAATATTTGAAAATTCATAGCTTCTATACTAGTAGCTTCAGGTTGCCTAAAAAATGTAAACAAAAAACAAAAAAAATGCTTGGAGAGAATTTTGAATAAATCTATTTCGAATAATTGCTTAAGTTCGACCTTTTAAATGTAAGAAAATTATACCAGAATATATTACGTAAAGAAATATCTTTAAAGAACCTTTATTTAACTACGCATATCTGTTTCCAATTCTATTATATCTTGAACGGTATCGGAAATATACGTCTACAAAAAAAAAAAAAAAATATATATATATATATATATATATGTGCCATATTCAATTTTGAAAGTTAAAAATTTCAAAAAATTGCATTTCATGCGAGTTATTGATGACATGAATTTCATTCTTCTATGTTAAAATTTGGAAATGTGTCCCGAAAATAACACCCTAATTTTCACCCCCTGTATATATATTGCGTTTTAAAGCTTCTTTGTAGACATAATTGTCTCGCAGGCCTTCATTACAAATTTCATCAAAATCGCCCGTATAGTTTCGTCTGGCGAATGACCACAGACACACAGACATTTTGAAAAATTTTCTAAAATTTTTTTTCGGGTTTAGGAATTCGTAAAACATCAAAATGACACAACTCATTAAAACAATTTTTTTTCTTGTTTAGCAAGAAAGTAGAAATTCAAGTTTTCTTCATAATTTCAAAATGCTAAGCAAAATTAAAAAAAAAACGTTATTCGGCACAAAATTATCTACAAATTGTATTTAAACTATTTTTATCTATCTTAAGAAATAAACGAATTAAAGCATTGAAACGATTTTGGAGAATTTTACTTTTTACAAATATCTAGTAAGCCACGCATTTTCTTAAATCCACCGAGCTGGTGGAGTAGAGGTGACGCGATCTGCTTAGCATTCGGGAGGTAATGGATTCGATTGCCGTTACCGTCTACTATGTATGAGGTTTTTTAAGGGGTTTTCCTCATAGACATGTATCGGCATGTCACTGCGTATATGCACACCATGTGCGGCTACTTAGGCAAACGCTGGGACGGTATTTTCCCCCTCAGAATCCTAACTCCGTTCCTTCCGATCCTATCGTGATCACATTCATCCTTAATCCTACCATGCGTATATACGTAATGTATGTATGTATGCTGGAAATCAATGATTGTGACCGAAGGAGCTTGGAAAGCTCAAACAGACCGCATTCCCCCTCGGGGAGGGAATGAAATACGTGACCTTTCCTTTCCTTTCCTTAAATATACAAAAGCGTATTTGGATTAGGCTTCTAAAGAAGCAAATCTTTCCCCGTTTAAGCAAATGTCTAACTCCTATGGTTTCACTCTGTATACAGGGTGCTCCAGGAGTTGGGGATGATAGAGGGACTAAAAATAATTACTGTATTTCATATAAAATTTTTGCATTAAGCCCTTCGTTAACGAACTATAGGGAATTAAATATTGTTTTTCATTCACCATTAGTTTGTGACATACCGCTTTTCTAACTCTTTAAAGGTTGAAAAGTGAATGATTCTACGGGTGTACTTTAAGCGGTTAGTAATAACAAAAAAATGGAGACGGTGATGAGATGAAGCGATAAGTAATGGACCACATTCCAACCTGTGGAGGAGCTACTATCGATTTAAACTATCAATGTCAAATTGACAACTTGCCAATTTTAATAAAGGGTTAAGGGTATGCAACCATTTTTTCCCGCGTGCGTAGATGGTGAGTGAACGCAAGCAATAGGTGGAAACAAACAACACGTTTTCTTTAATAAGCATATTTAATAAATGAATTATTGATAATAAGTAAAGACAAAACCAAGAGAAAAATAGTAAGAATTATATTTATTGCTTCACATTAAAGTAAAAATTAAGTGTCGCAATTACCTAGCTACTAATTTAAATTATTTCATTTTTTAAACTGGTTTATTTTTGGTAAATTGACTTTACAAACCAGCAGACAAAAAAAAAAACTCGTCATTCGGACTCGTTTTTTTTATCATAGGTGGTTTATGTCGTCAATTTATCAAGCAACCAAATTCTCGTAAAAAAATCAATTTTATCCGGACAAAAAAAACCTCTCGTGTAATTACAGTCGATAAAAAAGAGAAACCGGTATAATAAAATTACAACAAATGTTCAATATCGATTACCCTTAATTCCACACATTTCCTCAGTCTTTTAAGATTAGATCTTTGTACTTGGAATAACATTCCAGGATTATTTCGGATGTTTTCGCAGTGTAAACGTATCCTATCAATTAATTAATTTCTTTTATTTGCGTGAGTACTGTAAACTACACTTTTAAGATACCCCCAAAAATGAAAATCTAATGGGTAATCTGGAAAAGTATTGTTTAGGTGTGCACGTACCTCACGATAGAATATACACTGGCGCTTTTCTAAATGTACATCCTCTAATAAAATTAGCAGAATATCCTGCAGAAATTGTAAATAAGATTGTCCGTTTAAACGATGATTGGGGATATACGGACCAATTAAGTAGTTGCCTATACAATACCTGCCCAGACGTTGACTATAAACCATTGTTGGCGTTTAGTCTCAATTATGCCGTGTGAATTTTTATCATCCCACACATGTAGGTTATTGGAATCAGTTATAGCATCCCTGGTAAAATCTGTTTCATCTGTAAATAGTACATTTCTAATGAAATGTTGGTCTTCCCGTTGTTTACCCAAAAACCAGTTCGCATAATTAAGCCTAGGAGCATAGTCATCCGGTGACATAGCATGAACTTTTTGAAAATGAAACAGATGCAAAAGTTGCTATGTACCCTTAATTTTGAAATATTAAGTTGTAGCGAAAGTTTCTTCACACTGGTTATAGGTTCATTATCAACACCATCTAGTACGTTTTCTTCAATTATTGGAGTACGCAAGCTTCTTATACTACCTTCGCCACCTTCCTTCGGTAAAAATCAACCTAAAACGTGACTAACCAGTTTATAAAATTATTACATTAAGCAAAATGTACCTGCTTCTCTTAAACTCCGATCTATGCGTTCTAACGTTTTCCTATTTGGTAACCTTTGATTTGGATAACATTCCGAATAAAGTTTTCTAGGTAGGCTAGAATTACCCTCTGCCATTCCAAACATCATGTGCATATCCGCACACTCATTAAACGTAAATTCTTCCATTTTTGAATTTAAAATAAATAATGTGACAATTTTTCACCCCCCCCCCCCTTCACAAGTGTCAACAGATTACAAATATTTGAATATTTAGAAATGATTTAAAAGTGAGATGTCAGACGCTTACTTAGAATAATGCATTTTTTGTTAAAATGACCGTAGTACAGTAGAACAGTCGTCAGCAACAGGGCCTGAAAGATATAAATAGTATAGACTATAGAGTGTATACTTACTGTATGATATATATATATATATATATATATATATATATATATATATATATATATATATATTACACACTACAGAAATATCAAAGAGGAATAATAGGCAGCAAATTAGTTATATTTCAAAACTATTAAAATAATATTTTTCGCGTTCATAAAATAATGCAATCGTACACAAACGACCTGGTTCAACAAACAAGAATGCACGATATATAATGTCATTTACGACAATAAAACATACACAACGTTCTTTTAACATGGAAATATGCCAATTGTCGATAATAGGTATAGGAAATGTTATAGCCAAACGATGCATAACTAAATGCTGCATCTATTCATCCAATAATATACAGGGTGTCACATTTGAATTAACAAAGTTTTTCAACTTTGAAAATTGTTTAATAGTTCATCAAATTTTGAACACCATGTATGCAATAAATCAATTGTCAATGAGTATTTCAAAAGTATAGTTCTTATGCTTCTGTCTACTCCAGAAGCACTTTCCATCAGTCAAAAATAAGTAAGACAAGCAGTGTTGAAAATTTTACACAATCAAGATATCTAAGAAACAGTTGAAAAAAGGTATAGGAAACCCTTATAAGACTTATCCTAAAATTTTGTCAAGAATTCAAAAATAAAATAATATACAGGGTGTTCCATTTAAAATAAGGAAGTTAGTGGCGACTTCCGGTATAACCGGAAGTAACATGACCTTGAAAATATTTTAGAATGAAAGAGAATCTTAAATAACCCTTAAGACAAAAAAATCAGATTTCTCAATTGTTTCTAACCACATAAACTTCTAACGAACGCCTACCGTGGAAAACCCTGTATATATACATATATATATATATATATATATTGCGTATCAGCTCAATCGGCAAATGTTTATTAATCAATATATGCTAGTGACGTATATCAATGCTATCCCAACTTTAGAATCTGTAGTTAATTTTGTATCAGAGGTTGATGCATAAGTAATAGCGTTTTTATTTAAAAGGAAATATATATTTTACGACGAAAGTTTACGATATACTAATCAATTATACGCCGTATTTAAAAGTCCCAGACCCCTAAATATTTCGGAAACGGGAAACCTTTCAAATAAAGTTTGTGCGTCTCTTGCTAAACTATCTTTTAAAACCCGTTTTATTATATAGGTTGGATCACAAATCCGGTACACAAAGTTGTATTTTCTTAAATGGATTTGTGTAGTTTTTTTGTAATTTTAAACTCGACATAAAATTTAAGTCTGACTTCTTGTTACATGTCCTATACCTAAATTGATTAGATTAAACGATATAACGATTTTTTTTATTAACACCACACAAATATTTAATTAAAAAAAGAGTAAAATTGAACAAAAACTTATTTAATTAAGTGTTGAAAGTGGCCTCCTTGGACGGCTTGACGGTGCATCAAATTGTCATAAAATCTACTGGTTACATTTTGAAGCATTGCTGCAGTTATGAGTTGACACTCGGATGTAATTCTCTCTTTCAATACGTTTATATTATCAGGTTTTGTAACAAAAACTTCTTCAAATATCCCTATAAAAAAAGTCCAACGGCGTCAAATCAGGAGATCTGGGCGTCCATTCTACTTCACCTCTTCTACCAATCCATCTGTTCGGAAAAGTAGCATTTAAATACTTTCTTGCGTTTATCCCGAAGTGTGCTAGACAGCCATCTTGCTGAAACCATGTATGCTCAAAATTATGACCTCTTCTTACCAAAATTCCCGGTAAAATTTGATTTTGTTACAGTTGCAAGTATGTCTCCGAATTTAAATTGCCATCAACAAAAAAAGGTCCAATTATTTGGTTTTCGATTATCCCTGCCTAAACATTAACTTTTTCAGGGTACTGGGTATGTACTTCACGCATCCAGTGAGGATTTTCATTAGCCCAATATCGACAGTTATGCCGATTAACAGTACTGTTAAGGATAAAGGTTGATTCGTCAGAAAAAACAATGTCATTAAAGAAATTATTATTAGCTTCCTATTTGTGCATCATGACCTCACCAAATTCCATCCTGCGATCAAAATCATCTTTAAACAGGTCTTGAACTAACGTAATCTTACAGGGATGAAATTTGCTAGCCTTCAGAACATTCCTGACGAACGAGTAACAAATATCTGATTGAATGGCTACCTTGCTTAAAGACAAATTACGATCTTCTACAAAATGCCGCAAAACTTCCAAAGTTTTTTCTCCACCATCAGTAACCACTTTCGACCTTCCTGAACGCCGACGATTTTTGCAAGTTCCGGTTTGATTAAATCCTAATCACTGTAGCTTTTGAAATTGGTGGCCGATTTGGAAACGTAGTATTGAAAAGATTTTTTGTTGCATTATAGGATCGTTCAGAATTTTCGAATCCTCTAATCGTAAGCAACGTAATGCGTTCTCTTCCTGTAAGGGACATAATTAAAAAAAATCAAGTTTAAGTACGTAGTTTAAGTACAAACAATGACTTAAAATATTTTTGATAGTGTCAAAAATACTATAACAACCTGTAATACCTACAAATTGGCAGGTAGGAGAAAATATTAGGTATAAGGTATTATTTTAATATGGTACAAATAAATCGTTATATCGTTTAATTTACTGAATTTAGGTATAGGACATGTAACAAAAAGTCAGGCTTAAATTTTGTGTAGAAAAAAAAATTACTAATCCATTTAAAAAAATGCAACTTTGGTGTATACCGGATTTGTGACTTTTAAACACAGTTTATATTCTCCGCTATTATTAACGACTTCCTCCCAGCGTTCAACAAGTTTATCGATACCACCTCTACGGTAAAAATCGTTTGGTCTTGACTCAAAAAAGTGATCCAACCAAGCCCATACTTCCACATCATTATTGAACGAAACACCCTGCATCCGCCTAATAGGTTGGCATAAACAATCTCGAATAACATGAAGTTGTAGGCAGTTCATATGCGTTACAGTCCTGCATTTATAGTTTTCTGACGAAAGAAATTTTGAAATACTCAGAAATAAATATTATTTATCACATTTGTGTGATGAAGATATTATGCATTATTTATAATGTTTAAGTGATACTCTATTTCAAGATACATAGCTTCAAACAGTGCTTGACTTGCGTCGGTACCTTAATTGTCAAAATCGCTGAAGGTATATTGTACAAAATTGTCATGCCTATCAGCTGATTTTAACAGACGCTTCCCTTATCCTTTTTAGAATTTCCTTTCAAATCCCGTTAGACGTGAGGACAGCTAAACAAAACCTGATTCTCAAATTTTATATTAACCCGTTCGCATGTTTCAATTTTTTTATTTACTTCAGCGCAACATCTGATTAGTTAGGTATGGTCTGACGGCGTGCCCAGATCGGGCCGAAAGTAACAAAAAGTGTTGAGACTGCTCCATCAAAATTAATTTATGGTAATTTAAAAAACGCGTTTTCATATTTTATAAATTCTTTTGACAATATCGCAAATATTTGTTAATACTGTTCAACTCTTACTGAGGAGGATAGTTGCAATTGCTGCTATTAAAACGTTTAAAATTTGCTATACGACTTCTACCAAAAAAAGTTAAATATTTTAATTATGAACTTTACTCATCAAAGTTTTTCGTTTGATGTTTCTTAGTTAATATGATACACTCCTTTGTTATCTTCCTGTATGTTTTGCTATGTATTGGTTGGATGCACGGTGTTCTGTATTTCCGACATAATTACAGCTGTATTCTATAGTTTTTTCTCGTTTTTCCTGTTTCAGTAAGTTCATAATATTGTTTACTTAATTTATTAAACTATTAATTTTAATATAGGGTAAAGGCAGGGAATGACGGCCCTGGAGGTAATTGCGGCCTCCTTCATTTTTGCGTTGGAAAAGTTAGTACTGACGCTATCTCTCTTTGTACCCCTTCCATACAACCTGCTAGCCGCGTGGATTCGAACTGAACAGTCAGACTCTAACCGTTGAGCTGTGATGACGCATGTTGTATTTTGCAAGCAGTTCTTATAGTGTAGTGTAAATTTCAACGACCTATAAAAGTACGTATTTCATGCTTTTTCAAAATTCTGATTATTCCAGTAGATAGTAAATTTATTGTAGTTTATTGTAGTTCCCTAGTTTTTGATTTTGTTTTTCAATTTACGATAATTTGCGATGACTACCTGAAGAGTAATGGCGGCCATCGATAGAGAGGAAATCGCGGCGGCCGCGATTACCCGCAAGGGGCATTTTAATTTTCTTGTTTTGTTGCAGATACCAAATAAGTATACACGAAAACAGTCAAGGCTGCATGGAGTGCTGAGGATTTAAATGCTGCTTTAACTGCTGTCCAGAATAATGGGAGAAGTCTACGAGAAGTGTCGAGGGCATTTAACATCCCTAAGAAGTACACTTCAAACTAGAATTAAGAAACAAAATTCTTAGGTCCAGCGATGGGACGTAAATTTTAAACGTCGAGAACGAAAAGCATTGGCCCATCAGGTTATTAAGCTGTCAAAATTATTTTATGGCTTATCAGCTCAAGAAATAAAAAGATGTGCATTTGAATTTGCTGGCAAAAATAAATTAAAACATAATTTTTCCGAAAATAAGAAAGAAGCAGGAAAGGCTTGGCTGACGGGATTTCTTAAAAGAAACCCAACAGTTGCAATCAGAAAGCCGGAGGCAACAAGTATTCATCGGATTTCGGCTTTTAATAAGGAAGAGGTATCATTGTTTTTTTCCAATTTAAACAAACTGCTAGAAAAATTTAAATTTCCACCCACAAAGATTTTTAATGTAGACGGAACCGGCATAAATACGGTACAGGTTCCAAGTAAAATACTTGCAGGAAACGGACAAAAGAGAGTGGAGAAAAAGGGAAAACAACTACCGTGATGCGCCGCAGGTCTTTATGTTGCTCCTATGTTTATCTATGCACGAAAGAGAATGAACCCACAGTTCAAACGAAATGGACCACCAGGAGCAATGTACACATGTTCTGATAATGGTTGGATCACTGAAAATTTATTCATAGAGTGGCTTCAGCACTTCCAAAATTCAGTCAAATGTTCAAATGAAGACCCTGTGCTGCTTGTAATTGACAACCACAGTACTCATTGCACTTTGAACGCACATATATTTTGCCGTGATTATGGAATTCATATATTGACAATTCCTCCTCATACTTAATATCGCGTACAGCCTTTAGATGTTCCCTTTTATTTGTCGCTAAAAGCTGCGTAAAACGTTGAGTGCAGTAATTATCTAAGATTCCATATTGGACAGAAAATTTCAACAAATGAAATAGCTGAACTATTTAATAAAGCATTCGGTCGAATGGCAACTCCTGAAAAGGCCATCAAAGGCTTTCAAGCCACTGGAGTATTTCCAGTTGATCCTGAAATTTTCACAAACGATGATTGTCTCCCTGCTGAAGCTTTACACACCGTATACAATCAAATAAATGACAAAAATAAAATGAAAACTCACAAAACAAAATCACGAATTTTGTGATAAAGAAAATTCAGAAGGACAGATTACTTTTGAAACTGAAACAGTCGCTACAATACCTCGTGAAAATGAGATTACACCTCCTGGGAATATTTTAAGAAATGTAAATAGCAACATTATTGAAACTATTGCAATGGTTCACAGAGAAAATGAAATGACCCCTACTCCTTTGAAAGCTATTGAAAACACTGTTGCTCAAAACAGAGTAAACGAACTACAAGTATAATTTACCTGGAACCTCCAAAATATCGGAAGGCATGAAAAAGTAGCCTCCAAACGAGTTCCAAAAAGCAACATTCAGAAATTTTACTTCGACACCTATAAAAAACCCTGTTAGAAGAAAAAGAAACAAAAAAACAAGACAGAATTAAGACAAAAAAAGACAAGCAATATAAAAAAGCAGAAAAGAACATGCTTAAAGAAGGATTATCTGAATTCTCTCAAAGCGAAAAACGGAGCAGGACATGTAAACCGACAGTAGTTGTAGCTGAACTTTCTACGTCATTTTCCTCCGGTGATGATGATTCGGATAAAGATATGAATGAAAATCTATGCATTATTGGTGGTGAGTTCGGTAAAAACTTAGAACTGTGGATACGTTGCACACTGTGTGGGGGATGGGCCCATAAATCGTGTACAAGCCATACAAGTGGACTTTTTACATGCGACTTTTGTATGTAAATATTCTGAGGAGGAAATACCGGCTTTGACGCCATTACCCTACTTGAAGGAGGTAATAGTGGTCATCATGCATAGTTTATTTTGTTGAATAACGTTTTTATTTTTGTATTTTATTTTAATTTTTAATAAAATGTTGTTAAGTTGAGCTTTCTCTTCAATTTAATACATGTCCATTCTTTAAAATTAATTAATAATTATGAAATTAATAAAAATGCTTAGGGGGCCGCCATTCCCTGCCTTTACCCTACATATGCCAGGTACAACTTATTACCTGACGATGAAAGAAACTTGTAGCATAAATATTATTACATAAGAAGTGTATGGGGAAGGCTTCGTGTATCTTTTATTTAAGCAAATCAATCCAATTTAAATGCTTGCTAGACCGCGAAAGCATGTAATTCGTTTTTTTACCATCAGAAGGATCTCGTGATAGATTCACTTTGCCTAATGCATTTTTTTCTCTTGAAGTACAGAAATTACTACCTCACATGACATTTATGAGGAGCAAATAATTCATAATTAAGAAAATGTTGCAACACATTTTCAAAGCAAGGTTATAACGAGTATGCCCACGTCCCTTTCAGATTTTCAGTTCCACTTTGAAAACAGCAAACTAAACTTTTCACAAATTTCGTTGGTAGGGTGATATAGAACGCAATAAAGTTTTGGCTTTCTAAAACGCATTATAATCACACAAAAGGGAAATATCCAAGTCTGTTACCTTTATGAGGAACTTGATTCCACAGTTAGTGAGAAACGTAGCTAATGCTTTAAGCGCATTTTTAATATATCTCTCATCAGTCTAACAAACCTTGACTACGTAATTAAGGTTGCATCAAAGTTTTATAATTTAATGCAAAGCATTGATAGTTTTATCATTACATTATTAAATGAACTGTGTCAAAAACATGCTTCATACAAATGTGTGTGAATGTTTAATATCTTCCTATATTTTCCAATTAGTTGTGAAATATGTCACAAAGTTTAAACAAACTATTATAGGCCAATATCGTCAATGATTTGTTTTCCAAGTTAATTTATATTATGCATGTGTATTTCACACAATCAAAAAATGACTTGGGACATTAATGAGAATGAATTTATTTCATAAACAGGGAATATTCTAATATGAAACATGATATTAAAAATTTGTAAATGTATACGTTATTCAGGTTGTCACTATAGATATCACACATAATTATAAAATACACAATTTAAAGATCAGTGGCTTATTTGTAAATACAAGGTTGCTCATTACTGCGTCAAAGTTCAATATATGTTTCATTAACTAAATATGGAGAAATTTATTCTACAAAAAATGGTTTTGTAACGAAAAACGCACATTTTAAAAATAATTTTTCACGATGCAATTAGTTTGGAGATTTTCAGAAGGTGCAGTTTACTGATGAATCGAGCTTTTCTCAAAGTGGTACCCCAAACAGTCGTAATCTTCATCATTATGCAACATAAAACCAAAGAACTGTGAGGGATAATCAGAGACAATGGACTGTACATATTCTAGGCAACTTTATAATTGGACGGCATTAACTTCATGTGTCAGATTCTGCAGAACGTTGCTTCAGCTCTAAGGGAAAATATGTGGATCCAGCACAACGGTACTACAGCAGATTTTGCATTAGACGTACGACGGTTTTTGAATCAAGAATTCGAACGTAAATAGATTGGTCGTGGTGGCCCTATTAATTGGCCTAGACACCCAGACTTGACGAATATGGATTTTTTGGAATGGGGCCACATAAAACATACACAAGACGTGAATAGCTCCTTTCTGAAAAGGCGTCGAATATGTTTTAATCAAAATAGGGGACATTTTTAGAATTTATTGTGAGTATCTCTAATATTATGGACTTTAGGTAGAATACAATATTGACAAAAATGGAGCGAAATTATTGAGTCATTCCAAAAATTAAATAATATACAGGATGTTTCATTTGAACAAATTGAGAAAACGCTCTACGAAAATCTCCAATACAAAATCATTTTGAAAAACATTCTACGGGGTGTTACAAAAGTAAGCCAATCCGTTAACCACATATTCTTTGGGACAAAATAAGGGACTTTTCTTCTGTCACTTTTCATTTGAACACTTCCTTTTCGATATACAGGGTGTCAAACTACACTTTTTAAAAGTGTATTTTTTATTATCTCTGGTGTGTTTTAAGATATCGTTTTCAAATTTAGTACAAATCTTACTCTTTTCTAAGTGCACCTTCTGTATGCTTTTAAGTAAAAAATTCAAAGAACTAATAGAAAATAAGAGGGTGTGGTTACCTTTAACCCCCATTTTTTCTGACGAACGCCTATGAAGGTCGCATCCATTTTTTTTAGTAGTTTGATGATTTATCTAACTTTTTTGGCTCTTGTAAACTTTTGATTTGATGCTTCCTTTATCACATACTTTTAGTTATTCGACTAGGTGTTGTGATTTTTTTAACAATTTTTTTATTTTATTAATCAGAATAAATTCATAATAATAACTTAAAACAATCAATTGTGCTAATAATTATAATACGAAGTTGAATGCAAATAATTAAATTAAATGTTCGATGTGTCCACCGCCTTCGCGAATGCACCTTCTGGCTCTTTTTATAACTGAAAACCGAATATTTTGGAAAATATTCGGTTTCAATCTAAATACCTCTGCACTTTCTGCGATGCGATCCTCAATTGATTTTGATTTATTATTGGAACCGTATAAACAAAATCTTTCATGAATCCCCAAAACTGAAGTCCAGTGGATTTTAAGTCGGGGAACATTATTGCCAGTAAATTTGTAATCTCATTTTGTAAAAAAATTAAAATGTTTGGTGGCAAAAATACCGGACCTAAAACAAAATTGTATAAAATTCCTGCCCACACGTTTGCTTTAAAATTTATGGGTGTTATGGACATTCGTTATACCATTTCGCGCAAAGGTAGCTTCATCCGAAAATAAATGGATCTAACAAACCGGCGGTTACGGTTATTATCATTACAGAGCCAGTTGCAAAATATATTTCTTGCCTGAAAATCTTGCGGCAATAAGTTCTGTACTGTTTGCACATGATATGGATGTAATGAGTGACGTTTTAAAATTCTATGCACGTCTGTCGAATTTATATCATTTCCAATCTCTCGAGCTATAATCCAAGTACTAGTACCCGGATTTTGTTCAACTATTTGCAAAATTTGTTCCTCTTGATTTGGTGTAATTTTACGTGGCCACCCACATGTTCCTATTCGTTGTTGTTTGAATTTTCCAGTGTCTCTTAGGCGGCGTACTAAACTTAAGAAAATTTCCTTTCTGGATGATACCGATTTGGATACATTTCTGTATAACGCCTTGAAGCTAAACTAGCATTAGAATCGCATTTTCCTAAAGTGAGAATGATTATTCAAAATGTACAAATCTAGAGTTTTTTAAATCTTACCCATAATTAAAATCATATCAGTCATTTCAAAACATTCTAAAATATTCTCTCTATTGGCCATACCTTACTATTCAGTTTAGCGTTTGAACTCAATAGTCGTTCGAAATTTTTACAGCGATTAATTTGACAAGACGTATAAAAATATTAGGTTTTCAATTATTTAAAAAATAAAAGGTGCAATCGCGAAGGCTGTGGACGCGTCGAACATTTTTTTGTATGCGACGTAGTATTGAATTATTAACTCAACTGATTGTTTTAAGCCATTATTATGAATTTATTTTTAACTAAGCTTCTATGGATAACTTTGTTATTATAACAGTTACAGAGTCGGTTAAATTAGCAATATTGGGCAGAATTTCAAGACCAATAAAATGACGTTTTGAGTTTTGATCAGTGTTGCCAACTTTCGTAGTTATTTAGAAAAACTAAAAATGAGCCGAATTTTCAAACTCAAATATCTTTGAAACCGTCGCAAATAAAGCTAAAATACAAGGGAAATTGACAGATATTGTTACGAACCTTAAGATAAGCCTATTTTTAAATTTATTTTCCATAATAAATAATAATAAATCAAAATCAATTGAGGGATCGCATCGCAGAAAGTGCAGAGGATATAGACTGAAACCAAATATTTTCCAAAACATTCGGATTTCAGTTATAAAAGAGCCAGAAGGTAGATTCGCGAAGGCGGTGGACACATCGAACATTTAATTTAATTATTTGCTTCTAACTTCGTATTATAATTATTAGCACAATTGATTGTTTTAAGTTTTTATTATGAATTTATTCTGATTAATAAAATAAAAAATTGTTAAAGAAATCGCAACACCTAGTCGAATAACTAAAAGTATGTCATAAAGGAAGCATCAAATCAAAAGTTTACAAGCGCCAAAAAGTTAGATCAATCATCAAACTACTACAAAAATGGATGCGACGTTCATAGGCGTTCGTCAGAAAAAATGGGGGTTAAAGGTTGCCACACCCTCTTATTTTTCTACTAGTTCTTTGAATTTTTACTTAAAATCATACAGAAGGTGCACATAGAAAAGGGTAAGGCTTGTACCAAATTTGAAAACGACACCTTAAAACACACCAGAGATAATAAAAATACACTCTTAAAAGTGAAGTTTGACACCCTGTATATCGAAAAGGAAGCGTTCAAGTGAAAAGTGACATAAGAAAAGTCCCTTTATTTTGTCCCAAAGACACACAGACACACAGACACACAGGCACACAGACACACAGACACACAGACACACAGACACACAGACACTCAGGCACACAGACTCATAGACACAGACACATAGACCACAAAGACATACAGACACACAGACACACAGACACACAGACACACAGACACACAGACACACAGACACACAGACACACAGACACACAGACACACAGACACAGACACACAGACACACAGACACACAGACACACAGACACACAGACACACAGACACACATACACAACACACAGACACACAGACACACAGACACACAGACACACAGACACACAGACACACAGACACACAGACACACAGACACACAGACACACAGACACACAGACACACAGACACACAGACACACAGACACACAGACACACAGACACACAGACACACAGACACACAGACACACAGACACACAGACACACAGACACACAGACACACAGACACACAGACACACAGACACACAGACACACAGACACACAGACACACAGACACACAGACACACAGACACACAGACACACAGACACACAGACACACAGACACACAGACACACAGACACACAGACACACAGACACACAGACACACAGACACACAGACACACAGACACACAGACACACACACACAGACACACACACACACACACACACACAGACACACAGACACCAGACACGCAGACACGCAGACACGCAACACGCAGACCCAGACACACAGACACTAGACACCAGACACCGAACGACACTCACACCTGACACACAGACACCACGCCACACACACACTCACACACACAACACACACACCACACACCACACACTACACACCACACACCACACACACGACACACTCACACGACACACACACACACACTCACACACTCACACACTCACACACACACACACTCACACACTCACACACTCACACACCACACACACACACTCACACACACACACACTCACACACTCACACACTCACACACTCACACACTCACACACCACACACACTCACACACTCACACACTCACACACTCACACACTCACACACTCACACACTCACACACTCACACACTCACACACACACACCACACACACACACACTCACACACCACACACTCACACTCACACTCACACACCACACACCACACACTCACACACTCACACACTCACACACTCACACACCACACACACACTCACACACTCACACACTCACACACTCACACACCACACACTCACACACTCACACACTCACACCTCACACACCACACACTCACACCTCACACCACACACTCACACACTCACACACACTCACACTACACACCACACACTCACACCACACACTCACACACTCACACACTCACACACTCACACCACACACTCACACACTCACACACCACACACCACACCACACTCACACACTCACACCACACTCACACACTCACACACCACACACTCACACACTCACACACTCACACATCACACACACACACACACTCACACACTCACACACTCACACACTCACACACCACACACTCACACTACACTACACACACCACTACACACACACTCACTACACCACACATCACACTCACACACACACACACACACACTCACACACACACACACACTCACACACTCACACACTCACACCACACACTCACACACTCACACTCACACACTCACACTCACACACTCACACTCACACACTCACACTCACACTCACACTCACACACTCACACACTCACACACTCACACACTCACACACTCACACTCACCACACACTCACACACTCACTACACACACACTCACACACTCACACACACTCACACACCACACACTCACACACACACCCTCTCACACACTCACACACTCACACACTCACACCTCACACTCACACACTCCACACACACTCACACACTCACACACTCACACTCACACACTCACACACCACACTCACACACTCACACACTCACACACACACACACTCACACCTCACACACCACACACTCACACACTCACACACTCACACTCACACACTCACACACCTCACACTCACACTCACACCACACACACCACACACACTCACACACTCACACACTCACACACTCACACACTCACACACTCACACACTCACACACTCACACTCACACCTCACACCTCACACACTCACACCTCACACACTCACACACTCACACACTCACACCTCACACACTACACCTCACACCTCCACACACACACACACCCACACACACACCACACTCACACACACACACACACACACACACACACACACACACCACACACAACACACACCACACACACACTCACACACTCACACACTCACACACTCACACACACACACACACACATTCTCACACACTCACACACTCACACACACAATGATATCTGTTTATACTAAAAGTCTTGCAAAATGGATGAACGTACAAAAAATGAATTTACGGTTGTTTATTTACTACGTTTTGTAATAAAACCCAGTTGACCTATTTACATAAATTTTACTGTTTGATAGAAAGCTAAAGAGTCTTAAGAATTGGTGATCATAAATATGTCTGCTCAGTTCGGTCAAGACCGACCTTCCGTATCGGTTTTTGTTTATAGGGCCCTCTTTCGAGATATTTTACCAATTTTTGAACTAAAGTATGACAAGAGAATGGGGTTAACATTATTTCTGCTACTAACTGAACTCCCACACCCTCTCTACAAAACTAGACCGGTGACTCATTCCTTACGCACTTATAGCATCTAATATGCATTACCACTGTAACATATGTTTAATAAAAAAAAAAAAATGAAATTATGCTTTTGAACTGAATTTAGAGTTTGGTAAAACACCTAAACAAATTTTTAGCAACATAAAGTTAAAAAAAAAAAACTTTCACCTGTATCGCTTTTTACTTTAAAAATTTTTTAATTAAAAAAAAGTGTTTTGGACTAAGCGAATTAATAAATGTTGATTTATTTTTAAATTACTACTTTAAGTTCCAGCAAATTAAATTGAAATCTTAAAATAAATGTTATTTTCAGTTTAAAAAACATAGATTTAAATACAAGCAATCAAAGTTTTTAATAATACCGCGTCAAGTCTGTCATCCAGTTTAATGACAGCTAATCAGTAATTAAAAGGTTATACTGGTATAAAAACGACAGTTCTTAAGTATAGTGTAGTAAAAATCCCTTTTAAATATGATGCGTTCATTTCTAGTTTTAAATGCTTAAAACTCAATTTAATTTAAAGGTCTAAAACAATAAAAATATTTAAGTGAAAATTTATAGCATTCTAAAATTTGCTCAGTAAACAATTTTCTTATATAAGAAGGTTTAGTTTTGTATGCAGAAAGACAATTAAACTTCTGAGTAGTTTTTACGACTGCTTCGATCGAATGTAAATTAAATTCAAGATTTTTACGTGATTAATTTTTAACGCGATTAAATTATAATCTACGTTTGCAAACAAACTTTTAGCATTAACACCCAATAAACTTTTGTTATTAAATTACGTGTTATTGACGTAAATAGCTCTTAACTCATTCAAATTGATTTTGAAAATGTGGAATATTTAAATTCACACATGAAATATAGCTTTGATATCTAAAGTTGATTGATTGAAATGAGTGACTTATTTAGATATAAAATTGAATACGAATTCTGAATTTCGCTTTCAATAAAAAAATTGAAATTAAGTTTATTTAAAAAGTTTATATTACAACTACTTGAACTTTTACGTTAAAAGGGTTAAAAATCTCTCTACAACATCCGTTTCCTTACGTTTAAATACTGTTTACACGACAATTAAAACTTTTAAGTGGTTCCATATATTACGGTTAACTTGAAGTTCATTTTAAAATTTTATAATGAATGTTGGTTAGTAAGCGAATATGGAAGCTTGTAATAAAATTCTCACGTTTTAAATATAATTTATTCTCATTAAATGTACTTGCAAAAACCATTGGAAAATGGAACACATTTAATAAATACATAAGTTTTTTGTGGTATCTTTTAAAAATGAACTTTGTGTAAATAAACCACTAAAATATAATTTTAAACACTAACATTCATGTAAAATATTTTTAGAAGCTTGGTAAATATAAATTGCTTTTTTTAAGTAAACAGTACGGTCTTGTATTAAACTAAATTTCTTTTGTTTCATGCTCATATCACTTACCTCGCATTTATATTAAATTATGAAAATGGAAAATTATGAAATATCTCTCACGTAAAGTGCTGCTCTAACACTAAAAACCCTGTAAATTAAGTGGTACATCAAAATTATTTGATAGAAGAAAATTAAATTGTTAAATATGCCTCCTTTAATAAATACTGTGAATGTAGTACCTACCTCATTTATAAAAAATTAGTTTCATTTCAATTATTAAAGCAAAAAGTTGCTGAAACAATATGTAATGAATAACGTAGATAATTAATGCATCCAAATATGTAGAATTTGTTTATTTTCATCTTTTCAAAACAAGTCATAAGCTAAATTAACTTATAACGTATTGATTGATTAGATCATACCCAAAATGATTATCTGATAACCTAGTTCTTGATTAACTAAATAACACTCAAAATCAACCGAAACAAAAAACACAATGCACTATCAAATATAATGTTTAATGTAAAATTTACATAATTTTAACACATATTCGATACTTCATACGTTTCCGTTTTCTGTTTTAAAACGTAATTGGCAAATTGCACAACAGTACAGTGTTAGTCCGCTATACATTCAATGCAGAGTGACATGTTCTTACATAGTTTCTTTATCAAGCAATATCAATATACGTTTACCTAAAATCACATTTTAACATACCTAAAAGTTGAATTGTGGATTAATAGGAACAAATCGGCAATTAAGTGATTTACTACAACAAATAAATGGATTATACGTGTACTAAGTACTTCAAACCTATATTAAAAAAGGTGTATCCATTTCACAATTATTACAAAATTCTGTGAAAAATGTAACCTTGTATAAAGCTTAAATGTATAACTTTTATAATATTAGAATTGATTTCATTTCATTAATAAAAATACAATTTTAGTGATTTGAATTGAGCGATTTGAATTGAGCGAAATTACATTAAAGAACTTGATTATATTCCTATATAGAGAGCTATACTTTAACTTATGCATTTTTATAATTTTTCAATTGTTTACAAAGCTGGATATTAGAAAAAAATAAGGCTATACCTTGTACGTTTAATCTCAGCGAAAATATGAGTAACTTAGAAACATTCTTCCCTCTATACTCTTTGCTAACTTAAAATATCCACAATCATAAGGAAGTCATGTGCTGGCCACTTCAGACTTCTTAAAATGGTTATGTTTGCCCATAATAACAGTTACATTACTTTTATCAGCTTTTGTTAAAATTATTTCCTGATGTTCTCCCAACATTTTTTTGTAATTATAAATAGATTTTGATGTGTAGCTTAACTTAACTTAACTTTCACACCATTCCCTTGCGGGGAAGGTAAAACAATATTTTTCCATGCTTTCCTGTCTCCACATACCTCCCTAGTTTCCGCAAGGTTCATACAATGTCTCCGGCATGCCCTTTTATTTTTAAAACTCCTTATCTTTCTTTCCTTTATCACATTCAGCCACGTTTTACGCGGCCTACCAGGCACGGTCTTACCTCTAACTTCACTCACATATATTTGCTTCGTTAATCTTGCGTTGTTAATTCTCTCAATGTGACGAAATCAACGTAATGTAATACTTTTATATCTATCCATCATCGTCTTTTCCTCGCCACACTCCGTCATTATGCATTCATTGTTTATCTTGTTCCTTCTCGTTTTACCAGATGCGCTTCTCAGGAACACGCCATTATAGATTTCTCGTTTCGCAACTAGGCTCGTGCTTTCGTTTCTTATTATCGTCCACATACTTCCAATCACTTTCCTTCCATCATTGATCCTTCGTCCAATGTCGCACTCCGTCTGCAGTAAACATTTTTTCCAGGTATACCAGCTCGTCCACTTGCTCCACAATTTCATCCTGCAGACTAAATACTCTACCCTCCTTTTCACCTTCCCAATTAAACACCACAATCTTAGTTTTGTTCACGTTTACCTTTAGGTCCAAGCTCACACAGATTGTATCAAACTTCGTCAAAGCAGTTTGTAGCTCATCCGCACTGTCACTTAATAAGACTGTGTCATCTGCATACACCAGAATTCGTACATTTACGTCTCCAACCATTACACCATTTGTATCGGTACATGCTTGTCTAACACATTTATCCATGTATACATTGAACAACCACGGTGACATCACATAGCCTTGTCGTACTTCTTGCTCAATATTAAAGTATTCACTCACACCTCCTCCCACCCTAACACATGCCCGACTACCGTTGTATACTGCCCTTATTCCGTTTATTAGACCTTTATTTACACCATACTTATTTAATATTTTCCACAGCTTCTCCCTGTTCACTCTGTCGTATGCTTTCTCCAGATCTACAAACGCACAGTACAGTTTCCTTTTCACACTTTTCGATCACCTGATGGGGAGTAACCATCTGATCGACACATCCTCTCGCTGGTATAAACCCACCCTACACATCCAAAATCTTAGTTTGTGTAGTTTCTCGTACTCTATCAATCAGTATTCTTCCAAATACTTTACCAGGCATGCTGAGCAAACTTATTCCTCGGTAGTTCTTGCTATCACTCTTGTTCCCCTTACCATTATACAGTGGTACAATGATCGCGCTCTTCCAATCCCTCGACACTTTTCCACACATAAGGCATACATCGAATAATTCACAAAATCTTCGTATAAGCTTGGCACCCCCATACTTTAGCATTTCACCAGTGATTTCATCTACGCCTGCTCCCTTGCCATTTTTCAACCTTCCTACCGTTTTCTCTACCGAATTTATCCCAATATTCTTCTCAGTTTCATTCACTATTCCTTCTACCTTCTCCTTATTTAACCATTCAGTCTTACTTTCCTCACTACTGTACAGTTTTCCGAAGTATTCTTGCCAGCATTTCCTCACTTCACAGTCATCCCATACTATTTCGTTGGTCATATTCATCACTCCTGCAGCGTTCTATTTTGGGCAACGTTTTGTATTTTTGACCCATTTCCAGAAGAGCTCTTTGTTTCCCTCAAAATAATTTTGATTTTTCCCTCCATCCACAGTCATTACTTCCTCTTTACTTATTCTCACTGCCTCCTTCGCTTCTTTGTTTATTAGCCTGTACACCTCATACAATCGCTTTTTCTCAATCTCATTTTTTGCAGCAATCATTGCTATGTACATACTGCCTTTTTTACCGACTCGTTTCACCAGATACATTTTTTCTGTCTACCCACCGTCGCTCTTCCACATATCCGCACGGCACAATTGACAACACCGTTTTTCAAGCTTATCCGTGCACTTTCGACGTCAGTGTCATTTATTTCTTCGTTCCACATTGTTTCATTCACATGCAACTGTTTACTCACAGCATCCGCGTACTTCATTCTCACACCATTATCCACTAGTTTGTCTACCCTAATTCGGGACGTTTCCACTACGTTTGCTTTCCTCCTCCAGCCCTACTTTTGCCCTAAACACACTCTCGATACAACAAAAAGTGGTCCGATCCACACTCCGATCCGCGCATTACTTTTGCACATATGCACATTTTTATGTTTAAACCACGTAATTGATACAAACAGGTTTCTCTCCACACAGATGTCCTCCAGGCTATCAACATTCTCATTGAGTCTTTGGTCTCAAAACTTTCCTAAAACCCGTTCAGTATGTTCTCTCTGTACACCCACGCATCCGTTCATATCCTCCACTATCATCACTCTTTCGTGTGGCTTACATACGTTCAGCACGTTCTCTACTTCATTCCAGAAGTTCTCACGCTCCTGTCACGCTCCGTTCACCGGTGCATAGCGTGCAACAAGAAAAATTCTTCGAAACTCCACTTTCATTCTAACCCACATTACCCGGGGATATATCAATTCGTACTGTTTAACACATCTTTTCGTTCTTTCACTTACGATCACCCCGACTCCTTTTACGCCATGCACCTGAGTCTCAACTCCTGACCATCGTGCTTGGCTGCTATCCTCCATCTCCACAGTATCCTTTCCTTTGCGGTTTGTCTCTGATATACACATAATATCAAGGTGTTTTACGTACATTACAATCGAAATTTCCTCTCGCATTCCACATACCGACTCGCCATTCATTCCTTGCACAGTCGTCAGCAACGGGGTCCCACTCTTTGTAGCCAGGTCCAAGGCAATTGTATTGTTCTCTTGAGTAATTTCATAGCGAGCAGACCAGTTACTGGCCAAATCGCGCCTCGACACGTTTAGTGTTAACATTATAATAAATTGCGTTTATAAAATTTGTTATAATCTTAACAGCTTTATTACGATATCCACTTTGTTTCTTATTACTAACTGCTTCAATGCAATTAACGAATAACATCAACAATTTTAATCATATTGCTTATAATAATTCTTACTAGAAATACAGTGCATTGAATATGAATTTTCTCATCCGAAACGTATCAAAAATATAAAGTGTGATATATCGTTGAATTATGCAAAAATAATTTTTTGTGTATTTAAAAAATAAAGTGGATGGTGGTTGCTAACAGACGAAACGTTGTATCAAAAATTGAATAACAGCATTAAGTAGAGCAGATAAAGTCAGAAAAAATAAAACGAAAATCAGAAAATTCAATTTTTTTCAAATATATCAAAAACTAAAAGAGATATTCGAGTTCTACAAAGACCATAAATACATCCTCTCAAATACGTAACTTTTGTTCAATTTAACCGACCTTCCATCTCTTACCGTTTCCGAGATCCTCATAGTGGGCATCCTTATCTTGGACACGGTGTATATACATTAAAATACATACAGTAAAAGATTAACTCGAGTGGAATTTAACCCAGGACCTCCACTCATTTTGCTAGAGTGGGGCTCTTCCAACTGAGTAATCGAGCAGGCAAGTCACAATCGATTCAAACTTAAACTGTATGTACTTCCCTAGTTACGATGCATTATAATTTTATACACAATGAAGGATCACAGAGTAAGCACTAAAAACATGAAATCCCGCAAACATGTAAACACGCAACTAGCAATCGAGTAAGTGCGCATACACAAAAACATGTAAACACACGAATAAGTAAACACGCGACCCCGAAACAAAAAACTATTAAGCAAATACCCGAACACACCAGACTGGGAGAAAATATGTACGAAAACTTATCAACAAAGGTGAAACATGCAATAAGAAACAACCCAAACGCCTAAATAAAAAAATAGTAATGTTATTTAACATGCAAACAGCACACATACAACATGTGAATAATAAATAAACAATAAAGTCACGCAAACGCATAAACCCACAATAAAACTAGCTAACAAACACTACAAATTTTGTTTGTTCTGTTGTTGCTAACGTATTTGTTTTGTTTAGTTAGAACAATTTGGATTTTCTGTTCTGGAAAGTACCTACTCAAAAACAGTTATCACACAACAGTGATCAAATTGTGTAAATTTGATGATATCATCATTTTGATGCAAGTGTAAACACGCCTTTGCATGGAGATTTTTGTCCACCAATTGTTCACAGCAACATTGTATGATAAATAAATAAATCATCTTGATACACACCTTCAACGTTTTAAATTTTCCACGGTGTTCTATTATTTCCTTTTTAATGTAGCGTTGATCTTCCCACGCAGTAAATCATGACTTGCTTAGGCAGATTAATCACGGATATCTTCAGGTAACGTAACATGCTAAATTTAATCCATTATTGAAATGTTCAAAATAAATTTGTTTCTAAACAAACGTTGCTATAACAAATGGCGTGTGGACAACAGGTTCTTAATAAGTTTTATTTATATTTTTTATTTAAAAATTTCTTAAAATTGATAATTTTTACCAGGTATTCTGGAACTCTCGAACTACAATTAGCCGATATTGCACATAACATACTCAGATAATTTATTGGTACCGACTTAATCGGTATTGACCTCAAACCTATCTTTACTAAGTATAGCGAGGCAGTAATGCATCTTTAATGTTAACTGCTATGGTTATCGAATGATACTGCAGTTTTAAAAAAGAAAGGTACTGGAAGGACGTGGAATTCATGTTTTGATTACGGTTGTGATTAATTAAGTCAGACATCGTATCAGAGTCCAAAGACAAAAGAAATTCACGAGCAGTCGTAGCGGTGGCACTATGACAAGCTATCAATATTCAGACTTTTCCAAAAAATGTTTTTTGTTTAGAAATCAGTGAAAAATTGCTCGAAAATCAAAACTACTTAAAGCTTTATTTTTTTCTGATAAATCCAGATTTACTACAAATGGAATCGTTTTTTGCAAAATTGTATATTCTGGAATATAGAAAATTCAAACTTTATTATTTAATACAAGAGCATTTATCAATAAACACCTAGATGCCTAAATAAATGGAGAGAAAGTCAAGATAAAGGCAGGGATAGGGCAGATAATAATCACTCACATACCTATCAGTTCTTTATTCATGACAACGCTTTTTAATACGTACGCTTTTAATAGTTACGCTTATTTGTGCCTGTATAAGCAATATCCAGGCTGTAAGATGAAACACATAGTATTTACTCACACATAAGTCGGGTAATTTAATTCAACGTCAAAGCAGGCTATACTTTAGAAGACGTACGGCCGATACTTAATCGAGAAATGCGAATTGCCATCATATTAAAACTCGGAAGTGGTTTCTAACCCTACCTAACTTAATAAGGAAATATAAACTTTTACGATTATCACACATATACTTATCTGTTGGGTATTAAATCATGTATTTTTAATTATCTTTTATATAAATTTAAACGTCTCGATGAAGATGCATGTCACCAAATATAGGGTGCCCGTTTTTCGAGCTCCAACATGGGAATCTCAGTTATTTGAAGAGATACAGTGTCGGTTAAATTAGGGCAAAGTTGCGCATTTTGGTGCTCAATAACATATCGTTAGAAAATTTCAGATGTTTTTTCCTTTTTATATCAAAAACTGCAAAATGTGAACGTTTTAAACTGAAACATTATTTAGGCACTTTTTACGAGATATCGAAACATGTTATCGAAAATATCAAAGTATTGTAGATCTAGAAGTTGTAGTAGTTAACTTTGTTATTTCTTATCGCAGCCATATTGGATTTTTACATTTTTGACTGTAGCTCTTTTTGCTGATTACAATGATATATCATATGGTATGATTCAACTTCAAGATTCCCTCGCAATATGAAAAAACCGTTTTTGCGAACAGTGCTTTCGAAAGAACTTACATTCTCTTGTTTAAATACCACATCTCGATTAAATTTAAATATATATTATTTATTTTTTTTAATTTATTATGGTTCACAGAAAAAATCTCTTATGAACAACCTGCTCAAAACTATTTTCTAACAAACACAATTTCAGACAAAAACGCTTTGATTAAATTTAAAGTATTCAAAATTAAGTAATTAATAATAAATTAAAACTAGAATATGAATGCATAATGAACATAAACGAAAGAAGAAGAGTGCTTTGGAAAGAACATGCATTCTTTTGTTTAATACAAACACACATTTGACAGTTCGCTTGAATTTCAGTAGTTGTTGCTTTTTCAATCAATTTATCATCAATTTATTACAAGTTTCTCAATAAAATCCCATTTTCAAATGAAGTGTTAGAAATTTATTATGCTGTGCATCGAAATACCCATATTACTGCACAAATATACCTAGAATGGTATCCAGAAAGGGAACAACCTGCTCAGAATTATAATTAAAATAAGGATGAAATTTTACGGGCAGTAAGTAAATTTCAAAAATCATTAAAAAATCTCCTACATAACTTTCCAATAGATTCAAGATAATCCTTCTACTTCTTACACGGGTCACCGCAACAAATATGGGTACATCGCGGCAGCTAGTATGGAGAGTACTAAAAAAAATAAATATCACCTATTCAGAATTCATGTCACTCAAGTACTGCATTCTGGAGATCGTGAACGGCGAGTAACCTTTTGTAGGAATTTCTTGGATCCGCTAGACCGAAATCCAAATTTCCTTTATAACATCATATTTACTGACGAGGGTACGTTTAAAAACTTAGGTGTGTTTAATCGTCATAACGAACACGTCTGGTTCATTTAAAATCCTCACCAACACCATGGACCTCGACCACAAATACGATTCGCTCAAAATGTATCGGTCTGCTTATTTGACATCACAATCAGTGGTCCATACATTTATTAAGACACTTAAACTACAGGTGGATATTTGCATTTTTTAAGGATATATCTCACGGATTACATTGATAATAATGTTTGCCTCAACCGCTGGAATAACATTTGCTTCCAGCAAGACGGTGCTCCGCTATATAACGCTAGAAGTGTAACTGATTATTTATTGCAATTATTCCCCCGTATAGTTATTTCTAATAATGAAGACTTATGTTGTTCGGCGCGCTTACGGAACCATTCTCCCTTAGGCTACTATTTATGGGAACTATGAAAAATTTCATTTACAAAACTATACCCAATGATATTCGTGATTTACGAAGAAAAATAATTAGGACGTTAAGGACCAAAATATGAAGAAGAGACATTTTCAGAGCAACAACAAAATTTGGTAAACCCTTTTGTTATAATGCTTTCTTCTTTTCTTCATTATACATTCGTAGATTAGTTTTTATCCATTATTATTAGGACTAACTATTTAATTTTACATACTTTAAATTTAATCAAAATGTTTTTGTCTGAAATTGTGTTTGCGGGAAAATAGTTTTGAGTAGGTTGTTGCTTTTCTTCGTCATAAGAGAATTTTTCCATGAAGCGTAATACATTTTAAAAAAATAAATAATACGTTTTTAAATTTAATCAAAAAGTGTTTTTTAAACAACAGAATGCGTGTTCTTTCCACAGCACTCTTCGCAGTAGCGGCTTTTTCTATATTTTGAGGGAATCTTAAAATTGAATTATCCTATATGATATATCATTGTAATCAGCAAATAGAGCTTGATTCAAAAATGTAAAAATCCAATATCGCTAACATATGAAATAACAAAGTTAACTACTATAACTTCCAGATCTTGAAATGTTCAATAAGAAATTTGGATTTCTCGTAAAAAATGCCTTAGTAATGTTCCAGTTTAAAACGTCCACCTTTTGCAGTTTTCGGTATAAAAAGGAAAATCGAAAATTGAAAATTTCGTTTTTTTTTTTAAATTTCGGCAACCTCTGAGACATTGTACCTCTTCAAATAACTGAGATCCCCATGTATGAGCCGGGCACCCTGTATATATATATATATATATATATATATATATATATATATTTTGTTAATTCGCTGTCGTAACCTTTCAGTATTATTTAATGGCGCTTAAAATTAGTATTTTTTAAGTAAGGCCACAGAAAAACAGTCACATACAGTTAAATTACATGACGCGATAGGATAATTTATAAAAGATTTTTTACTTATGACACGCCTGTCAAGTAATTCATGCAGCATATTGAGAGCAGCAGTAGATGTATGTGGCGCTGCACCATCTTGTTGGCAACGACCCAATGTAAGTCTAGCAGCACGTAGTTTATTGATAACTGTAGATAATTTTTCTCATCTTGCTGATATAATTGATCTTGAAAGTTTAAATACAGATCATTACAACCATCATACATGATTGAGTAGCTTGAAAAAATAATGGTCTAATAATTCAACGTCTACTAATTGCTGCAGAAACTCCAAACTTCTGGGGATGTAATACTGCTTCAATATAAAGACTCAAACGCAGATTATGTGGTAATTAAATAATTGCAGATCTTTTTCAATATCGACAAGTGTTTCGTGATACATTGATTTGTTGAGACAAATGGTTTACAAATTTTATATATACATCATTGTATCATTTTTGCGTCCACAAATTTGGCATTTGTCATCAACTTGGCTACACTTCGCAAAGTGGCGTCTGTATATGGATGCCAGATTTCAACCCTTAATAATTTTCTTAGTATGAGTGTTAGAGAAGCACCGTTGGCAGCAGACGATTCCGATAGAACTATATAATAATTATTCTGAGCATGGATCCCATTCAGTCCTCCTACGTTGAGATTTTTGAATAACTTATGGACGCCAAAATTGTGAAAAACGTAAAATTGTATACAAATTTAGTTGTGCACTTTGCCGTCACAGCGCTATTTCTAAATATAGTTTTATTGTATTTATCCCATACATTTACAATCATTCAAACGTTTTTATATGGCAACACTGTAAAACCAATTTCAAATGTTCGTTCTTATTTAATTTGAAGTCTACAGTCTTCTGGCGTTATTCTACCTAGATATACAATTGCTGTTACTTAACATCATTATGAACTCACACCTAGCTTATTTCTAAATAATTTTGAAGTCATATATTTATATACGCGTGCTCTAAGCAAGATTAGCTATCTCATACACTTCAAATAACTGTTAAGGTGACGCTTGGGGGTGAACGGTAAAACTGATTATCCATGGTTCTTAATCAACGGGAGACGAATGATTTTAAGGGTTCACTGGTACACCATTCTATTTACTCACCCCGAAAATAATAAAATTAGTTGTTCTTAAATATAAATGCAAAAAATTTTAAATACAAATAGGTACGTTTCGTATTGTCTATTACATAATTTGGAATTCAAGGTGTGATTTGGTAGAGCAGGGGATATGGGAGGATGTACCAGTGAGTCCTGAAAATATGGCTTCCGTCAATCGATGGTTGACGTGTTTTACAGTTTTGCTAACTATGACGGTTGTTTTGTATGAGTAGTTTTGCTTAGGACACCCAGTATTTACTCGAACCGTACCAGTTGGCATAATTCAAGGCAAAATTTACTTATTAACAGTTGAGATGACATTATTACCCTTATTTCAAAAGGAATTACTTTTCAAATTGCATTTCGGGTTCGCTTTTCTGAGGTTAAGGTTAGACAATAACATACGCCGTTCTGTTCTAACGTGTTCGAAATGAATAAATATAGTTTACGAATATTAAATGGTTAAAAGTATGTGATTTACGTCATATTTTACTTGATTATTCGCGAAGCACACAAGACAAATACTTTTTCCGTGAAAAGTAGATATCGAATTTTCGACGGCATTACACGTTTTTAGCGTTTTAAAAATGATCTATACATTTGTGCGTGTATGAATATAAAAAATCCGTTTAATAATTAATTGAGTGACTTTGTACACCAAATTCATAGTTTTAATCGACACTTCATACAAGTAGAAGTGAGGTACTTGTCGCAGTGATCTTGGATTTTGGTGACTTCACCCCTGGGACACTTTAACTTTCACTTTTTTTATATGCCTACGGGGGGATCGTATTTTTTCACCTGAGAATAATAAGATTTAATCTGTTATTAATTAGGCCCCGTTTTTATCAAAGAAGATTGCACAATTGTTATTACATTTCTTTTAATCCCATCTACAGATTGTGACCTAATTTATATACAAAGTAGCAATTAGTCGTTGAAATCGTTTTAATTAATGTGTTTACAAATATTTAAAAATTTTGCTGCTGTAAAAAATACATTATCTTTCACTTTTTTTATATGCCCACGTGGGGATCGCATTTTTTTCACCTGAGAATAAAAAGATTTAATCTGATATTAATTTAGGCCCCGATTTTATAAAAGGAGATTGCATAATTCTTATTAAAATTATTATTACATTTTTTTTAATCCTATCTACAGATTGTGACCTAATTTATTTATGCATTGGGGGTCGCATTCTAGTAAGGGGTCCTAGTCTTGTAAGATGGGAATCTGTTCGCGAGCTTCTTAATCTGTGTTTATTATTATTAAACAGTCATAGAAGTTAATTATGAATGGAAAGTAGCAATTAGCCGTTGACATCGTGTTAATTAATGTGTTTACAAATATTTTGCTGCTGCAAAAATACATTAAGGTCTAAATATTAGGTGAAATAATAATAATTTCTACCCTAGTGTTTTTATACAGGCAGATTCTCTATCTAAGCGGTCAGCAACTTTACATCCGAAAATTATATCTGTATGTTCAATTACTTTCTCTCTCTACACACACACCCACACACACACACACACACACACACACACACACACACTCACACACACACACACACACACACACACACACACACACAAATTACTTTTAAATAAATAAATGAGCAGCAATTACGTAAACATGTAATTAGACATTATAAATATCTGAAAGACAACAACAACAATCAGGATTATCTTCATGTTAGAAGATAAGCAAGATAAAACAAGGTAGAATATATCTGTGATTGCAGATTTTTTTCACCGAAAATTTTCTAAAATAGAAATTGATCATGCACGCTTCTCTCTTGCTACGGAACTCTTAATTAAAACAACTAAACTACTAAAACGCTTTATTTATCAAAGTAGAAAGGTTGAAAAACAAGCATTATACAGTAATTTTATTATAGCACCATTTATAACTAAACATGTAGTGAAAAACTTATTTACAAAATCAAGCAAGACTAGATTAATAAATGCATAGTTTTTAGTATATATCGTTGGCTTGAGCGGCAGCAGAGACGGTGCGCGCGACGCACCCTCACAGCGCCTAATATTGTACGTGTATGCATTTCAAAATTACTTTATTCATTATTACATATACATATTTAAAACATATTAAAAGCGTCTTTATATCGCACTTTTGCTGAATATTTATGTTCTATATATAATATTTGATAAATACATATCAAAATTAACAATATATTACCACTTCACTGTCAGCTTTCATACTTATAATTCCTTATCTACACTAATTACACTTTTCTTCATTACGCTCCTTAATGTATTGCTGAACTGAAGTCTCTTCATTATCCTGTGCATTTCATTAAACCCTAAATGTAGTTTCTTTATTTCGTTTATTTTCCTTAGAAGCTCGCCAGCCTCTTCTTTATATCGACTATGCTTAATACCTGTTCTTTAGCTTCCCTCGAATCGTGCGTACTTTCGTCATTTCTGCGAAACTGAATCGCGTGCTCCCAAGCAGGCCTTTTACAGAGATCCTTGAAACCACTAACCGTGAAAAATTTGTGAAGTGATTCTATTTTAGATCTCTAAAATTGTAATATGACCCCGTGCGTGCGCATTGATCTAACCTTACCTAAAACCGTGTGTTTATTAATCTCACCTAATATTGTGAGCGTATATATATATATATATATATATATATATATATATATATATATATATACTGGGTTCCCATATTAGACTATACAATTTAAAAGTCGAATAAAACTTTCTAATCAAAGTAAATTAACTTTTAATGGACTAATATGTAGCTTATTCTTTGGGATTTATGACTAAAGTAAATAACAATTCAAGTTTTAAAGATCAAGGAGGCGCCTGTCTATAAACAACGACTTAAGTGTTTCTGTAAAATATGCGTTATACGCAAACGATATAATTGCTCCAGTTTAACAATTTTCATTGCATTATGAATTATTCGATTCAAGAGCGTGTGTTTTCTGTGGAAGTCTACATTAGAACTGGTTCATTTGAAGAAGTTCGGCGTGTATTTCGACGGCAGTTTGGAAACAATAATAGGGCGATGCACCAACACGCTTTACAATTGCGGCGTGGGTTCGTCATTGGCGTGAAAATGGCTCTGTGCAAAACATTAAAAACCTGGACGTCGAAGAACGGTGCGTGCGCCTGAAAATATTGAACGAGTGAGAGCTGCCTTTACAAGAAGTCCTAAGAAATCGGCTAATCGGCAATCACTTGCCCTAGGAATATCTAAGGAAGTCTCCACAGAATTCTGCATAAAGATATAAAATTTCACCCTATAAATATCAAATGGCGCATAACCTCAGTGATCTAAACAAAGGAGCGAGGGTGACATTTTGTGAAGAATTTTACATAAGCATCGTGGAGAAATTCATAATTTGCTAATGAGCGACGAAGCAAATTTTCATTTGGACGGTGTTGTTAACAAGCAAAACTTTAGATACTGGGGAGTAGAAAATCCTCACGAACTGTTTACCAAAACCTCCACAGTCCAAAAGTCGTTGTTTGGTGCGGTGTAGCATCATTTGGAATTATCGGTCCTTATTTTTGAGGATGAAAATAACCGTTCTGTTACAGTTAATTCCGAACGCTACATAAACATGTTGCAAACGTTTCTTATCCCAGAACTAATTAGACGAGGACTAAATGGCGCCATATTATTCCATCAAGATGGAGCAACGGCTCACAGCCAGAAACACTATGAGAATTTTGCGAGATTTTTTGACGGCCGTATAATTTCCCGATTTGGAAATTTGAATTGGCCCCGAGATCTCCTGATTTAACGGCCCCGATTTTTTCTCTGGGGATACCTAAAGCAAAAAGTTTTTGCAAGTCGTCCCGCAACAATTCCGGAGCTGAAGGAGCAGATTCGAAATGAAATTGCAGGAATAAATGGAGATGTGCTTCGCCGAGTGATGATAAATTTTGAACTTAGAATTCAAAAATGCATTGAAGTCGAAGGAGGGCATTTGGAAGACATGATCTTTAAAACTTGAATTGTTATTTACTTTAGTCATAAATCCCAAAGAATAAGCTACATATTAGTCCATTAAAAGTTAATTTACTTTGATTAGAAAGTTTTTATTCGACTTTTAAATTGTATAGTCTAAAATGGGGAACCCTGTATATTATATATATATATATATATATATATATATATATATATATATATATATACACTGTGTCCAAGGTAAGGATTCTCATTATGGGGATCTCGAAACGGTAACAGACACAACTCCCGTTAAATGGGAAAAATGTTGTGTAATTAGGGGACCAATGAAATGACACCAAAGATCAATGGTGTGATTTCTTGTTTTGCAGATATTTGAAAAAATTGAATTTACAAATATATAGAAATGCAGTAATGTATCACATTTGACGGTCTGAATTTGAATACAGACCTGCATTTTCAAGAAGTTTATGCAGTCAGTAACTTTCCGTATGATTATTGCACAACCCATAATAATGTTTCTTAATATTGGAAGTTAATATCAACAAAATTGACGGTAAAAGGAATAGCTGCTAATTCCTTTTGTTTTAGTGCAAATTGTCATTTTCAATATCGTGTCGGTAAATATAATTTTTGACATATCCGCAGAGAGAAAAGTCAGCAGGTGTTATAGCGGGGATCGCGCTGGCCATCTTACTCTTGAATATGTTCAAATCCATCTTGCTGGAAACCTTGCCGATAAATATTCCTGGGCGGCTCTGGAATTATGTGCCGAAGCACCGTTTTGTAAAACCAATAATCTTCAATATCAACTTGAGGTAAATCAGCTAAACCTGCTTCTACTTCATTTTCTAATACATTTTGGTAGTGTTCAGAATTTAAAGATCCGTTATGAAAAATGGACCTATTGTTCGCATTGCGAATATTACAGCCCACATGTTCGTTGTTGGTGTCTGTGCACTTTATAAACTGTAGGATTTTCTTTCGCTCAATAATGAGCATTTCTTCTATTGAAAATTCCATTATTGTTCACCTGACTTTCATCTGACCAAATGACTTTATATGAAAACTGCTCATTATCTGTACATTGCCTGGTATGACGTTCACATAACTCTCTGCGCCTCGCTGAATCCCCTGGTGGAATTCCCTGATCAATTCTAAATTCAAATTTCTTCTTTTTATAAAATAAAATGAGCAGTATAACAGGCCACTTCAATTGTTTGTTAGATGTAGAGATTTCTGGATTTTCCGTAACAGCTTTTTCATGGAAAGTTCCTAAATGTGGTTCTATGAGGCTGTTCTCTCTCTGGATATTTGTTTAAATACATGCGCTCCGCTTCTTTGGAATTTCGTTGACATAATATGTAACACGAAAGCATATCATATTGTTATACATTTAAAAATTGTACCATACTTTCTTGATAATAACTACCACAAATTAACTAATTTAGAGTTAAATACTGGTACCAGATACTGAATTACTTCGAAACCGTCTATTTTTATTTCATTCGAAGCCGGCTGTTTTATCCATTCTTTTAGAACATCAAATCGTTGTTATCGCAAATATAACTGTAAGATATTATTTAACATTGCGCATACGTATAATATTGAGGGTCTCGGGATCTGACTCCTCTATATTTCATCTCTCACTGCGCGCCTCTCTCTCACACTGACTACGCAATGTTCCTGCAGCAGCATACAGCTACCATACGTGTGCTTTCTTATTTACTATCGTGTATAGCATTACCAGTGACGAGTTTCGGTGCATTACACTATTATCAAAGGTTACACTCGTAAAGGACAAATATCACTTTCGAAGGATACGTTTATTAAATTATCAACAATTTATGTGATGTATGGTTCTTTGTAAATTGTTTTGAAACAAATTATTATGTAAATTATATGCGTAACTTAGTAAATAGCCTACGATTGTATATATATATATATATATATATATATATATATACAATTTTGGGGCTTCCGCCTCCTATAGTGTTAGTGAGTTTAGTATTGATTGTTATAAGTGAAGTTTTGATTCGTGCAGTATCTATTAATAAACGTTTAAATAAAAGCAATACTATACTTATGAGAGTTATTTAAATAATTCAAAATGTTGAAGAGATGAATGTATCAATACTGAAAACCAATTAATAATGGATGCGTGCTACAAGTTCTGAGTTTGGTATAATCAGACAAACAATTTGATGAATCTATTTTCTACATTTTTTGTTTTTTTTTTTACAAATTGTAATATCTTCATAACCATTCAACCCGAAGAAAGTCTCTGGTTCAAACCATTTTCAGGCGTGGGTTTTTGTAATTATAGTGGGTTAGGTTTGTAGAGAAGCCTTGGCTAAAACATCTCCTTTTCAAAAATAAAGTCAATAAAAATTTCAACATGAAAAGGAACGATAGAACGGTAGAGGTGCTGTGGAGGCGTTGTGGCCTCCCTATTATTAGGTGCTAGTAATGCTGTTTATGGACATGGATGGATGACTTACTTCAGTATACCTCTCTGAAATTTAAATTTAATCTCCAAGATCAAGTACCCACCTTTAGTTCTAACACTACAAATACGCACACCAAAACCAGCAACATGGACATTCTGATAAACGTGTGCAAAGAATTTTCAAAAGTACATGGCTGCATCGATGTAATAATTGTGACAGGTAGCTTTAGGAGAAAAATGGATATTGACTATTATATTATAACGGTTATTTTCAGAGAGTTATAATAAAATATTAAACTTCATGTCATATTGTACCAAACGAAAATCGAGAATGTGTTACGATAGTATTAAAGCTAATGAAAATTGATTAATTGAATTATGATTGAATAAATCAGTTTTCTTAATTTAGCACAACATATAATATAGCATCAGTTTTCACAGATCAATTTAACAATATCTTTATCTAATTTTAATTAATGGCAACATTCATGTAACGCTATTTATAATAAATTTGACCATTTTAATTTTTTCAAACTAGTACACCGTGTGTAAACTTCTTTTAAATTAGCAATATATGTATTACATATTTTTAAATAGAAATGTATGTTTTTCCAGATTAGGATTGCATGGTTTGAAATACGTACGACACAAGTATAAACTGTTGCTTCCAAGTCTAAAATCTTTTTTTAATTTGGCTAAACCGTTTTTAAATGAGCAGCTGTTATCTGAAAAACCTTAATTCTCCAAATTTAACATTTTTAAATTTTATTCAGCGATTAATAAATGTTCAAATGGAATGTGGACCAGACTATCAAATACCAATAATAAAATGCAAACCATTTTCACTGTTATTTGAATTAAACATATGAGAAATATATAAATCATGTTCAGAAAAATGACTGTGGTTATGTAGGTATATTATTTTAAATTGACATTTGATGGTTGGGTATAACTTATTTCAACCAGTAGAATAGGTACTTATATACAAATCTTAATCTACAGTTCGTTAGGTTTACTAAGCGAAATAAAAGGGTGAATATACTTCGGGGTAAAACTTTCGGTTAAACTATCTACCCTAAGAATTGAAACAAATAATAACTCCAAATTAAATGTATGAGTAGAAATGAGCCACTTGTCGCCGCCATCTTGGATTTTGTGACGTCACCTCTGGGACACTTTAACTTTCACTTTTTTATTTGCCCACGTGGGATCGTATTTTTTCACCTGAGAATAAAAGATTTAATCTGATATTAATTTAGGCCCCGATTTTATAAAAGGAGATTGCATAATTCTTATTAAAATTATTATTACATTTTTTTTAATCCTATCTACAGATTGTGACCTAATTTATTTATGCATTGGGGGTCGCATTCTAGTAAGGGGTCCTAGTCTTGTAAGATGGGAATCTGTTCGCGAGCTTCTTAATCTGTGTTTATTATTATTAAACAGTCATAGAAGTTAATTATGAATGGAAAGTAGCAATTAGCCGTTGACATCGTGTTAATTAATGTGTATACAAACATTTTAACATTTTTCTGCTGCAAAAAATATATTAAGGTCTAAATATTAGGTGAAATAATAATCATTTCTACCCTAGTCTTTTTTATACAGTCAGATTCTCTATCTAAGCGGTCAGCACCTTTACATCCGAAAAATTATACCCGATTTATTTGTATGTTCAATGACACACACACACACACACACACACACACACACACACACACACACACACACACACACACACACACACACGCACGCACGCACGCACACACGCACGCACGCACGCACGCACGCAGGCTGGCACGCACGCACGCACGCACGCACGCGCGCGCACACACACACACACACAAATCACTTTTAAATAACTAAATGAGCAGCAATTTAGTTCGCAGGTAATTAGACATTGTAAATTAGATATACATCAACTAATTTCTGTTAATGCGCCATGCGCGTGCCAGCTTTTAGTAAATTTTTAAAAGACAACAATAACAAACAGGATTATCTTGATGTTGAAAGACAGGCACGATCAAACAGGGTAGAATATACCTATGATTGCATATTTTTTTCACCGAAAATTTTCTGAAATAGATGTTGATCATGCACGCCTCTCTCTTGTTACGGAACTCTTAATTAAAACAACTAAACTATTAAAACGCTTTATTTATCAGAGTAGAATGGTTGAAAAACAAGCATTATACTGTAATTTCATTATCGCATTATTTATAACTGAAGCATGTAGTGAAATAAACTTATTTACAAAATCAAGCAAGACTAGATTAATAAATGCATAGTTTTTAGGATATATTGCCCGATTGAGCGGCAGCAGAGATGGTTCGTCGAGGGGGACGTCGCACTGGAGAGGCACACACCCTCACACCGTCTAATATTGTACGTGTAGGCGTTTCAGAATTACTTTATTCATTATTACATATACATATTTAAAACATATTAAAAGCGTCTTCACATCGCACTTTTGCAGAATATTTATGTTCTAGATATAATATTTGTTAAATACATATCAAAATTAATAATATATTACCACTCCGCCTTCACCTTTCATACTTGACCCCCGAACAAGTTCAGATCACAAGGGGCGAAGACCCGAGAACAAGTTGCGACGCCCTACACCTGTCTTACAATCTCAGTTATGTCCGGGGAGGGTTGGAGTGGGGATCGCCGAAACAGTCTTCGACTAAAGCCTCGCGTCGCGACATTTTACGTATATGATGTATTTTTAAACTAGAGAATATTTTCTATAATAGACGTTGATCTCTCCTCTCTCTCTCCGTCTCTATCGTTTCTCGCTCGTTTCTTGCGTTATTAGGTTAGACCGAATACGCTCACAATATTAGGTGTGATTAATAAACACACGGTTTTAGGTAAGGTTAGATCAATGCGCACGCACGGGGTCATATTACAATTCTTAGAGATCTAAAATAGAATCACTTCACAAAAATTTTTCACGGTTAGCGGTTTCCAGGATCTCTGTAAAAGGCCTGCTTGATAGCGCCCGGTTCAGTTTCGCAGAAATGACGAAAGTAGTACGCACGATACGAGGGGAAACTAATCGATCTTTGGTGCCATTTCATTGGTCCCCTAATTACACATCTGTTACCGTTTCCGAGATCCCCATAATGAGAATCCTTACCTTAGACACAGTGTACGTATATATATATATATATATATATATATATATATGCATATGTATATGTATATGTATATGTATATTCCGGCCTCTAATACAATTCCAAATTCAACGTCATATCTTGGATCTGCAAATCGAAGCAGAACTCGTTCATCAAAATTATTACAAAATAATTAGTAAGCTTGTTTCATATTTCATATACTAAATACCATTCTTGACAAAGGGGACATAGTAAGTCCCCGAAACGTTGAATGTATTTTCACGTTAATAAACACAAATTGTTCCGAATAATGTCTTTATTACATAATACTACTTGTGGAAGCTTAAATAATACACACACACGCACGCACGCACGCACGCACGCACGCACGCACGCACGCACGCACGCACGCACGCACGCACGCACGCACCACACACACACCACACACACGCACACGCACGCACGCACGCACGCACGTACGCACGCACGCACGCACGCACGCGCGCACGCACGCACCCACGTACCCACGCACGCACGCACGCACGCACGCAGCGCACGCACGCACGCACGCACGCACACACACACGTACACGACACACACACACACACACACACACACGCAAACACACACACACAGCACACACACACACACACGCACACACACACCACACACACACACACACACACACACACACACACACACACACACACACACACACAGACACACACACACACACACACACACACACACACAACTACACACACACACACACAAAAATATATATATATATATATATATATATATATATATATATATATATAGGGTGTCCCAAAATTAATGGAATACAGTGCACCACTAGATTCCTTATAAGAAAATAAGTCGATTGAACCCAAAATGCTTTAGTCCAAAAGTTGACATTTACTGAGATACGGGGTGTTTGTTAGTTGTAACTAAAAACAATGAAAAATTATGATTATTATTAAAACATTATAACATATTAAATTACAAGAAAAGCTACTAAAACAAATTCTCAACATGGCCTCCATTTACATCAATTCACTTTGTTAAGCGTTTAATGATAATGATAATATTAAAAAATATTTCTTCTTTTGTGGCAAAAGCATTTGCAGCGTTTACGATTTTTTGCCATAGTTAAATCGATAAATGTCATCAGTACTTAAGATTTTGTTTCATAAGACACCATGCTACTATGTTTTTTTAAGTTATTCTATTCATCATAAGTACTCAATTCTACAACAATACTACCAATTCGGGTGTTTTTAGTAATTTTCTCAATCTGGTATGTAATTGACTATTTTACACATAGCTTCCCTCGCTAATAAAACTCGTAAGAGATTAATGAGTTAAAATATATTGTTGTATACATACATAAACTTTTACAAAAAATTAAAAAGTTAGATTGCTATCAAAAGATACAAAAAACAAAATCTAACTGAAGGAAAGTAAGTATTCGTTCTCAAAATGCAGTTCATATCACAAATTCTCATTTCATCCGCTATGTGATAGGTACAATAATGGAAATAGATATGTTTTGGTTTAAATTGAAAGTTTAAGTATTAACGTTTAAGGTTATTGGCTTTATGCTTTTAGAAATAGACAAAGTCGATTAAAACCTGGCAAAAAATCAAAGTTTGCGTTGCCAAGAGGCATCCACTAGAAAATTGGTACATGCTCTTCAATAGTACAATGAATATTGGTGGAATACTGGTATGTATAAAATAAACCGTAGAAGTTCGTAATGCTATTATTATTCCTGTATAAATGAATCTTCCGTTGCCAACAAACGTTTAAAGCTACTAATGCTTTAATTGAGCTATAATTTAAAAACAAGGATTTAATAGCAATTTGGCAGCTGAGTTTATATATACATACATACATATTGTAGGTAGTGAACTCCGAACATTTTATTATTGTAATAAACTTTTGTCAAATCGCCATTGTTACCGCGATAGAAAAGACAATTAGTGGATTTTTAATATCGTGATGATACGTCGTAATTTGCTAATCTTTTCGGGATATTCTATATAATGTATTTTTAGTTAAGAAAGGTCGGAATGTTTGTAATTGATATTTGAGTAAAGGTTGAACAGAAAAGGAAAACATATATTAGGATAAAGAAACAGGCGTTCAACCGAAACTGGCGTGACGAATTGTTGAAAATTTCTATACGTGCGCTCTTAATGTAAAAACGTCACTAGTTACTAATTAATTACTAACGGCACACGCTGAAATCAAAGACGTTTTTGTTTGGTACTTGGAAACTCGAGACCTAAATGTAGGGTTTGTTACGGACCAATGCATATTTTTAAAATTAAGATGTCGTCGTGCAATAATTAATGCGAAACTGTTCCAACGTAATTAATGTTTCTTGTTTTTTTTATCACTTTTCAAAGACCGGAAGTAGACATGGTTGGTGGAAACCAGAGGGGAAAGTGGTTGCTGTTGAAATTTTGGTAGTTGGTCTTTAAAATATTTCGTGAGTGCACAATTTCTTTTGAATTAGCCAACACTAATTTGCCTTTTCTTTCGGGTGTTAGCTATAATGTGTTTCTTAAGCATTAATTTGTTAATAACAGTGACCCTTTTTGAAGTTAAACCGCGTCTGTTAACGATTTGTATCTGTGTAAGAAGGTATTTTTATATAAATTAAGGCTGGCAGCAAATGATTCTACAAGCCTATATAACCTATTAAAAACCGAGCATAGCCTTGAAAAGGTATGTTATTCGCACGCGGGCTCATTAAGCTGAAATCTGCTAAAATAACAGACAGTACAGGACTCCCTAACTCTTGTATTTGTGTGAATGAGCATTGTTGGTTGTTGTTTATATTTATATTTGTGTAGAGGTGGGCTGGCGAACGGGTACATGATACCGCTTTGGTTATTAATTTTAAAAGCCAATTGCCAAGTAGGTACACACTCCCGGGTCCAGCTAACGATTAAACACCTCGAATTTTATTTTTATTGTGTTTATTGTTGTATAGATGAATGTGTAACCTGAGAAAAGGGCGCTGTATTTTTTAACGCACTCAAACTTATATATCGGTCACGATGTTATGATCTATTTATAACTTACCCTTGTAAGGCTTTGTTTTAATGTGTTTTTGTCAGTTTGTTAAGTAGAATTATTTGCCTGCGAACTAATTTCTCTTAATATGTGATTTCTTGTAACTGTACCTGTGTATTTTATGCTTCAGTAGTAACTAAACAATTGTGAATGTGTAAATTCCTTGTCTATTTTCTTTTTTCCTTGGCTTTAGCTTATTATCACCTGTGCAAGTTTACTGTTGCATATGTTGTATATGTACCGTAACATGCTTTATTGTTTTATGTGCTTATTTACTTAAAGACCGGCATGATTGTTTTTAAAGGGCCACATGTTTGGTATTAGGATTTTTATTCTAATTTATTTATGACACCATTGTGGGTGTGGCTATATGGGTCTTTTTATTGTGTTTATGTGTAACTAAACTGCTTTTTATTTATTTTTCTCTTAATGTTATATTTTTGTACGCACTTTAAACATGATTTAATGGTGTTTTGTTATATATTTAACCGTTTCATTGGTTTTTTTTCGTGTTATTTGATTTATTAATGTACTGGTGCAATTCCTTATTTATAAATAAAGTGGGTTTTATTGGGGGTTCTTTCCCACAATAGTATATTAACGGGCTGAACCACCATTGCGCAAAGCTCGTTAATTTTAATTTGAGTAGTTTCATTGTTTACTTGCCCCTCATGATGCAACACTTACCTCATCCAGCCTATCTAATTCAAATAGCATGGTGTACCTACCTAGTGGTAGGTACACCATGCTAGTGACGGCCACTTCGTTTGATCAGATTTGAGGCTTGCGAGTAATTAAATATCACACTTGCAAATAAATTCTAATCTTTAATTATTGGCAGGAAAGTCCATGTAAGGCAACCAATTAATTTGAGTAATAGTACCATTATTATCAGTAAAGTCAAGATAAATCACTTCGCGATTGTTTTGTTCTTGAATTTGTATTCTTGCAAATAAGTTCACGTTACACTTTTCAAGATAGAGTATCTGAGGGATACTACATTATATATATATATATATATATATATATATATATTTAGAAAGATTTTGAATAATAAAAACATATGAATTATTTTGAATTTTATTTGATGTCCTCTATCAATATGGACGTAATTGCTATATGATGTTGAACAAATATCTTCAATACTTGTGTGGTGCTCTCCTTAAGTTTAGTAATTCTGACAAAATACGATGGGAGCAGTAATGTATGCCCACACAATATTATTTTCCATTGAAGAACTTTGATCCATATCATGAAATTTGCAGACTAACTCGACAGATTTGAGAGTTTTAGTTTCATACGCTAAGGAGTTGCTAGATGGTTATTTTTAATGTTTTTTATTATTATTCGTATATTTCCTTTATTCTTATTTTTAATTCCGTCTTTCTTAAGACCAGTTATACAAAAACATTTCAAAGGAGTAAGTATAGCGTAAACAAGAAGTAACACTTTGACCTAAATGTAAACTATTTAAATTAAACAATGGCTTACTTTCAGCAATAAAAAGGATTTATTTGAGAATCTTATTTTTGAAATGGACGACAAATGGTTAATCGCATTATTCAGTTACTTTGTGTGTAAAAGAAGTAGTTGTTATACGATCAGTGTGACTTGTATGATTATCTTCTCTAATACCACTTGCAATTATTTACCTTTAAACTGTATCTAACTTTCGCAAGTATGAATGAATTGCTGTGATTTAAATGTGCAATTTCTACTAAATAAATAAATCGTAACCAGTATTGTACACTCAATGAATGCAAAGCAACTAAATTTTGCAATCGATCTGACTCAAAATAAACAATTTTCAGATCAATCATTTATCCAAAATATCCAAAGTTTGATAATTTTTAAACAATGCAATACTTTATGTAGCTTCAAACATAAAAGAAAACAACGGGAATTATATAATATTGGTTCTCTTTAAAACTTTAAACTGTAAGGAAGGTTCATCACAATTTAAACAGAAGAATAAGTTAATTAATCGAACTATATTAACAAAAATATTAACATACATATTGGCTGCTTCCGCAAGGCAACATATGCAAAAAAAACAATTCTTATTGAATAAAGTCCCTACTACATGTATTCTAGTCTATAATAACAGGTAGTTGGAGATTGATTATCTTTAATCCCTGAAGTGAAATTTAATATATAAGCGATGACATCTCTAAAGACAATCATTTAAATGTCTAGAATTAGTCTTCTCCCTTATCCGGTGTAATGTCCTATCCAATATTATTAATGTCCAATACTGTCAACTTCAATTTACAAAGCTTAACACTTCAATTTTCCCCATCACGTGGGTTTTTATACACAATACTTTTTTAATTCAACTATAGCTGTTTATTACAAATCTGTTTAAACACTTTTTAATTTTGGGAAAAGTTTAATAACTTTTCATTTAATTTGGAAACGTTTAAATACTGCATCCCGAAATTGGGTTTTTCCAATACAACTATATATATAATATATATATATATATATATATATATATATATATATATATATATATATATATACGGGTCCAAACACCATGGGTCACTATCTTTGTAAGGGTAAGGTTAAATTAGAAAAACGTTGTCATTTTTGAAGCCTTTTAATATGCTGTTTACAGAGTTGCCAAATTGTGTGTAGTTTTCGAGATATTAGGGAAAGTGTGAAACCTTGCAAAATTGTTAATGGATGCTACTTCGAAAACTGTCAGTCTGATCAAAAAGTTTTATACATAAATTAGTTAGTATTTCAATACCTACACAATAAGGGTATTACAAACCTTGAATTACGTTTGACGTTTGAAATATCAATTCCAAATATTCTTTTTTAAGGCGGATCTGGTTTTTTTAAATCACCGTGGAAAAGGCAATTTTAAATTTTAAATTCAACTATGTATCACAATTATACATTTTGGACGTTTCGCTACCAAAAAATATATCAGTATTTATTGGTACAGGGCCTTCAGTACAGTCCTGCGTCATAAGTTTAGTTTTGTAGAAAAACGTCCTAAACCTACGTTTTTCTATGTCTAGAAGTGATATTTGAAAGCGAATTACAATTCGTATCAACAATAGCTAAATACAATGTACAGTTAATATAATAGATCATAAAGAAGGCAGCGAAACATCGCGAAAAGGTTCTTAAAAGTAATAACAAACATTTATTGCACAATATTATTCATTCAATTATCTTTAATAAAACCCCAAATGGAGGAGATCCGGTGAACGTGGAGACCAGTTTATAGATCCATTGTTACCAAGCCAATAATTCGGCTTTAAACTGTTTATAAAACGAATATATCGGCGGTCGCGGTGTGCTGTCTTGTTGAAAATAAGCAAAATTTCTAAGCACGTCAGGCACACTTATGTTAACTGTATATTGTATTTACCTATTGTTAATACGATTTGTAATTCGTTTTCAAATGCCAAATTCACCTCTTTTCACTTCTAGGCATAGAAAAACGTAGGTTTAAGATGTTTCTACAAAACCAAACTTACGATACAGGACCGTACTGAAGGTTTAATACCGTGATCCATGGTTTTGGACCATATATATATATATATATATATATATATATATATATATATATATATATATATATATATATATATATATATATATATATATATATATATATATATATATATATATATATATATATATATATATATATATATACTGCGGCACTAATTATTTACAAACAAAATTAGCATAGATCGTTATGCCTTTTCAAAAATATTCGCTCGCGACCTCCCTCTTAAGTGTATCACCTGAGCCCGAGCGTCTGTGTTCTACCTTGTCACTCTTCCTTATCTACCCTGAAAATGTCATCATATTTATCGCACTCAAACCAAAACAGCCTATCCCAGAGGAATTTTTAACAAACATGTTTGCCGCCCACGACAGTCTGATATGGTACCAACGCAAAACTTAATAATTCTTCTAAAAATTCAAATTTCGCATTCATACTCTCTCCACATAACATCCAGATTTAGATTCAACTTTCGAACTATCCTTCCGAAAAATTCCGTAAATCTCAACACCATTTGTACTTGATCGTACATAACATTTTCCATTGCGCAATATTATGTCATTTATACAAACAAAAATATACCTAAATATTTTTCCTCTACACTTTAATATAACATCAACATATCATACATTCACACGCTATCCATTTACAGCAATTTTAAATTCTGAATTCCTTAAAATACAATAGCCAAATACAGTAATATTCATTATCGTCTCAACAGGGGTGTTACTGAAACATTAGTTGTTAATCAAAATTTCGAACTACCGCAAGTATAATAAAGGTAAATGATCTGGACGTGAACCTTGAACGTAGTCCTAGTTGTTAATTGTCCCAACGGACAAATACAAAATTTGAATTAAAGTTTAAATTATGAAACATGTCGAAAAGCACTTAAACAAAGTTACCGACAATATCGTTCATATAAAATAACTTTAAGACATAACTTTCTCCCTCCTGATTACGAGACGCGTATTAACGATTGCCACCGGTTTAGTAATAAACTGAGAAGTAACGAAGTTCTAGATTGATTATTCTGATGAGGCATGGTTTTATCCAACGGGTTACATTAATTCACAAAATTATGGCGTATGGTCTAATGAAGCTTCTGTTGAATTTGTACAAGCTTCCTTACATCCTATAAAAATTGGGGATTATGTGGACATGTCTAGAAAGCACTGTTACAGTTGACCATTACAAAATATTTGTAACTACAATAATAAATCAACTTCACGACGATGAACTAGTACGAGAATATTATCAGAATGATAATGCAACAACTTTTACTGTAACAAGAACTCGAGGATATTTAGCAGAATTATATGAACACGGAATTATTTGGTAGGGGCTTATGGATAACGCCCTCTAGATGACTTTCTATTTGGGCACTTAAAAAATATGATTTATGAGACAGCTTTGCATAAATAATAATGAAGGTCATGTAGCGCATATGATTTAACACTAAAATACTATTTTCCAAATTTGAAAATGTTTAATTCATTATACTGTAACTCTATAGAATTAATGTGATATTATTTTCATAACCTTTTTATTTTTGTAATGTTATACAACAAATTGGAAGGAAAAAGTGCATTAATTTAATATTCGACTTTAAAAACAATTCACAACTTCAGAATAACGTTACAGTAACTACAAGTAAAGTTTGATTTTGTAGACAGTGGAGAGCATTTTTTTGTGACATTATGTTAATGCTCTCACGGTACTAATCACATAAAAGGCGGATATTCTTTTTTCCTGTTTTAAAATATCTATGCCTACTATGATTTTATCCAACGGAGGTTTGTTAAAATTAAGATTATATTTCAAACCTTTATTTAACAAATTTATTTCTTCTTTGTTAAAAGTCTCAGAAGATTTGTTAACAAATTATTTAGAAGATGTTTTAAAACAAAACCATTTGGACGATAGAGAAGGAAAAGATTTTCTTAAATTAACAGATTTGTGTATGAAACAAACCTTTTTCAAAATTATTATAAGTTTTTGTTATGAACGAATAATTTCAAAGGGAAATATGTAATTAAAAATTATTATTAATAACAACTTTTTCAAAATTAGCCATCACTTGTTCCAGCAAGAACATGGTACGACAATGGGCAATAGCTTATCTTCGTTTATACTTAAAACGCGATTTGCCTTATTTTCCTAGAGTTTGGATTAGATATGTGGATGATGTGTTTGCCATCCTTATTACTAAAATTTGTAGCGTTGAGAACTTTGTAGAAACTTTAATTTCTAAATTTCCGACAATCAAATTTACCTATGAGATAGAGGCAAATGACAGTCTCCCGTTCCTTGATACTCTGGTAACAAGAAATGGTAGTAAACTAGATATAGATATTTATCGTAAGGAAACTAGCACTAAAAGATTCATAACCAATGACTCAAATCACTGTAGACAGCATAAACTTTTTGGTTCATAGATTGCTTAATTTTCCTCTTTCAGTTCAAAATTATAATAAAGAATTGCGCACTATTAAAGGAATTGCTGCATACAATGGATTTTCAAATGAAGTGGTTATGAATATAGTTAGGAAACAAACACATAAGATGAGGGTTAAGAACGTAACTACATTAGGTAACGCTAGAGAACGAATAGAAACAAAGTATGTAAAATTACCAAACTATCCTGCTTATACAAAAGGTCTACCTAAAATCTTTTCCAAAATTAATTTGAAAACAGTCACTACTTCAGATAATAGTTTGCAAACTCTTTTAGGCAATCCAAAAGATAAAGTGGATAAGTAGGATAGGTCGAGAATTTATAGGATTAATTGTAAAATTGTGAAGAAATATATGTGGGGCAAACTAAACGACCTATCAAAATTCGCTTTAAAGAACATATAGCTCATATAAAATACAAACGTTGGGACAAGTCTGCCGTAGCCCTACATATGTTTGATAAAAACCATGTAGTAGATGAGATATCATTAATCAAACATGTTAGTAATAATCACGAATTTGATTGTTATGAAAGTTTAGAGATCTTCAAAAACGAAAAAATAATGATGATCAAGGACCTTTAGGCTACTCTGAACTAATTAAACTTTCATAACTTTCACTTTCACTTTCACCAGATTAGCAACGAAGCGTTACTCGCTGATGGTATATATGGTAGAAATTTTCTTTAGTCTGCCCTAGTCGACCGCTGATGATGATGGCGTAGCTATCGAAACTGGTTCGGTGTTTTTAATTTTGTGTGGTACGTGGGTGTATTTTGTTTGTTACAGATCCTGCCACAGTTGCAGTGTTCCAGATTTTTCATGTCTTATATTTAGTTTGTTGGTTTAACTAATTAATTAATCTTTTAACTTTATCTTGCAACAAACCAAATACACTCACGTAGTATACAAAGTTAATAAGTTCAAACATGTTTTAATAGCTAAGTTGTCATCTTCAGCAGTGGAAGACGACACACTGACGAAAGTATCAAATATGCCAACAACGAAAGTAGGGTGAAATATTAAAGTTTAATTAGTTCTGAGTAGTCTAAAGGTTCTAGATGATCACTAATCATTAGAATTTGGGGTTCAACTCATCACATGCAGTAAGTATACGATTCTTTAATTCGTCGGCATTCTGTATGGGAGCTTCATTATAAATTTTAGATTTCAAATAACCCCAGAGAAGAAATCATTTGACGATAGATCTGGCGATCGTGGTGGCCATGTTAAATGACCAAATCTCCCACCGGCCAGACGGTATATTGTGTATGTGTTAGATTTTGTAAATGAAGATTCGGTCGTGACCAATATCTGTTTTAGTAATAAATGAAGTGTATTAGGAAGATGGAAATGGATTATAGGGATAGGTACATACCGATAATTTTGGGAATTTACTGTCCCATTTAAGGAAAACGTTACTTCATCGGTGAAGACCATTTTTTGTAAAATTTTCTCACTGTCATTGAATAAATTAAATAATGCTTCACAAAAATCCGTGCGTGTAATTTTGTCGTTATCATACAGTTGTTGATAAATGATAATTATGAAATTTGTACGACCTGTATCTAATTTTTTTTTAATGTTTTAAAGACTGAACTCTTTGAAATTTGAAATTCTTGTGCAATGACACGCAATGACGCTGTGGAATTGTCCTAGGCATAGCAAAAAATGTTTAATTCTAATTTCTCTTTGAGGACGTGGCAGGTTTTACTCTTCTTTGTGTGAATTTGAGACACAATCATCCTTATTAAACTAAGTAACGATGTTATGGATGTTTGTAGCATACGGAATGTATTCCTCAGTGTATTATACAGCGAATTAGTCTCGCACTCCTCTCAAACTATTATTACTCTTGCACCAGTCTAAAATTTGTATTTTCATTTCAGTGGAAACCATTTTGTAAGTTAAACTGTAGGGCGGTATTTTTAAAAATAGGTGAAATATGTTTTACCTACTATTCATTTGGACTACTGCAATAGATTGACGCGTTTTTTTAAAACCGAACATAGGGATAATTACATTGTGTACCAAATATATATATATATATATATATATATATATATATATATATATGTTATAGGAACTTATCACACTCATTTTCATGTAGAATCAGCAACTAAATTTTTGCGCATCTTTTACGGAGACCCTGTATATATATATATATATATATATATATATATATATATATATATATATATATATATATATATATATATATATATATATATATATTTTTCAAAAGTATTTGATAAAGTGCGCACGCGCATGCAGCACGCACACACACACACACTCATGCACACAAAAACATAAAAACCGCAAGTTGATATTTTTGCGCGTTTTAAAGTTATAGCGAAATGAAGATTTTTTGACACTTCAGTCGACGTAGTTTGCTGAGCCGAATTGGATAAATGTTGGTCTCATACATAAAAGGGATGGTTTTTGTTAATCGAACTAGGGACCAACAGTGATTCTTAATACCTGTCACCGTCGCTAAGGGGTGTTAGGAATAAAAAATATGGTTGTTACGCTTTTTATTTAAAATTTCAATTCCTATGATGTAGGTATTTATTATGTCAAAATCAAAAAGTAAATTAAATTTGCGGTAAAAATGATAGAAGATTTATTATAATATTGTAAATGTTAGAGTTATATCGAAATTAAAGTTTAATTTTAACGTGACTCAACCTGTAAAGTTCAAATAAAATAAAAAATCCGATTTTAAACTCAAAAATATTAGGTATTTAACGCCTTGATAAATGTTCAAACGACCTTCCGTCACATTCCAGTCTTCCAATCTTGTCCTGGTGTATAAAACAGCTGCTTCAATTTCCGCTTATCTTAAACCTTTTCCCTTCCTTAAACTAATTTTATTAATTTTACACGGGTATAGTAGGTGGAAAGTATTACAGTTTACTCGTCTTTGTCTTCGAATATCTAATAAATATTTAGTAGCAGGCCGCGGAAACAAAAAACAAGCTTTTAAATAACATTGTATAGAAACGTAGAATTTTTATTAGGCGTAGTTTAATTCTTGTCAATTTGGTTTTTGTGAATATTTTTTAAAATGCCTTTCACAAATGATGAAGCCGTTGATATAATTGCGGTCTATTTCGAGTGCTCTCAAAATGCAGCAATAGCTGAAAGGCAGTATGCGGCCCAGTATCCAGATCACCATCGATATGGAAGAAGAATCTTTCCACGCTTGGTACCGCGACTACGCGATACTGGTTGTTTTCGTGGTCCTAGATTTAGGAGGCGTCGCGTTGGAAGCACGGAAGGAAATATTATTAATGTCTTAGCTTGCATAGCATTTAATAGATACAGCACGTTACTTTTTATTTTTAGACTACACCCCTACCATATAGTTATGCACCAGGCCCTAAACGAACATGATTTTAGATCACAGAATAAATTTTTGTCAATGGATGTTAAGAATGATACGTGAAAACAGGAATTTTTTATCACAAATTCTGAGGAGCTACTTTTTATAGTGATGGTAGAGTTAACATGCATAACATGCATTATTAGCCTGCTAAAAATTCAAATTGGATGCAAGAAGTGCAGCATCAAGGCCGCTGGAGGGTAAACATGTCGTGTGGCGTTATAGGCGGTAAAATTATTGGTGTTTATTTTTTTGATCGTGCGCTAACTGGTGATCTCTTCTTAGAGTTTTTAATAAATGAGTTACCAGTCCTGTTAGAAGATGTAACATTGGACATTAGGCGAATAATCTATGTACAATTGGATTGGTGTCCAGCACATTTTTCCCTTAACGCTGGATAGGAAGAGGAAGTTTATATTCATGGCCGGCGAGTTCACCCGGTTTGACGTGTCTCGACTTCTACGTATGGGGTCGCGGAAATCGAAGCAGTACTTTTATTCACCCGAACAAAGTTGGAAGACTGTTTGGAATGTTACGGAAGGCAGTTTATCGAGGCATTAAATACCTAATATTTTTGAGTTTAAAATCGGATTTTTTATTTTATTTGAACTGTACAGGTTGAGCCATGTTAAAATTAAACTTTAATTTCGCTATAACTCTAAAACTTACGACAATATTAAAATAAATCTTGTATCATTTTTATAGCAAATTTAATTTATTTTTTGATTTTGAAATACTTACGTCATTGCAACTAAAGCAACTAAAGAAAAAGCGTAAAAACTGTATTTTGTTATTCCTAACGCCTCCGTGGCGGCGATAGACATTAAAAATTACTAAAAATGTAAACTTTAACACTCATAATAAAATACTTATCTTTTTTGGGATTTTTTAATGGTGTACTTTAAATTATACAATCTAAACGTTTCGATAACACTTACTTCGTCAGTAGTAATGTTTGTTAAAATTGTTAAAGATGTAGTAAACAATTTTGTCAAATTTTTCAAATTTGACAAAATTGTTTACTACATCTTTAAAAATTTTTCAAATTTGACAAAATTGTTTACTACATCTTTAACAATTTTTAACAAACATTACTACTGACGAAGATAACTGTAAGTGTTATCAAAACGTTTAGATTGTATAATTTAAAGTACACTATTATAAAATCCCAAAAAAGATAAGTATTTCATTAAAAATTACTGTTGGTGCTTAATTCGATTAAAAACAACTATCTGTTTAATATGAGACCAACATTTATCCAACTCGGCTCTGCAAAGCCAAACTTCGTCAATTAAACTGTTAAAAAAATCTTCATTCCGCTATAACTTTAAAACAAACGAATAAAGATATCAACTTGCGGTTTTTACGTTTTTCTTGCAAATTTAATCTACTTTTCGAAGATACTGTGCGATTTAAATTTTCGGAGTAAAATGAAAAAAAAAACTCTCATAACAAATTGCGCCCTTTAGCACTTTTATTAGGAACTCTTGTGTAACAATGGGAACGGCAATTTAAAATACCTACATTAAACAAGCTTTGTTTTAATCAAATTGAATTAGTGGTTTAGAATTTACACCCATTTTAATGATTACACATTCAATAGTTTCTCCCACTTTTATTATGGTTAGTACGCCAATGAACCTTAAACCAAAATTAGGTAGAATTGTCTAGACTTTCTAACGATGTAAGCAAAGGTTTGTATAGGAGTTTTGGGAGAAATTTAGAATTTTATTATTTAATCTTTAATTACGCCCCCTAGCGATGAAATACGGAACTTCAATATAATTTCCAGCATTTTCGCATGGCCACATTCACACAAAAAATATTTCACATTGTTGTCAGATTGGCAGGTCCTGAGATACATCCACTTACCTCGCTTATTTGCCCATCCGGTATATACATGGTGGGCCACCACCAACGCGTCGGTCTCTAGCACCCAAACGACTGAATTTCTTCAAAATCTGTTTGGGCGAAAATATGTAAGCCTTGTAGGACTACAATCTAAAATTAGTTTGATTTATACAGGGTGATCTACAAATTTGTTACTTATCAAAGTTGTATTACTTTAAATGGAATACCCTCCTTTTTAATTTTTTTTTGAAATAAGGTGTAAAAATAAGGTAGACTTTCATTAGAGTTCCCTATACCTAAACCTTACAGTTTCCGAAATATTTAACATTTTTTGAAAATGTTGGGTTGACAAAAAATTCAAGTATTTTTCGATTCAGAAAAGATGAGACAATCATCGTAATAAGGATATTTGGAAGTACGTATTCTGTTGTTTATTGTTTCAAATCATAATTTATAAAATACAAAGAATAACGCGTAAAGTTAACAAACTTCAAAGTTAAATATCTTTGTTATTTTAAATACAACGCATTTTTATCGGAATGGAATAGTCTTTTGACAATAGTTCGAAATGTATTAGGGTTCCCTATACCTTACTTCAATACTTTTCGAGAAATTAGTGCATTTGTTACATTTTTAGAAATTACGCCATTAACTCATGTCGATCAGTTAGAATTATTTGATTCATAAACATTTCTGTCATATTGACGTATTTCAAAATACGACAGTGCTTATAACTATTGATGATTTTTTCATTACAATGAAATATTCAGTGCAAGAAAGAGTGGATATGGTGTTGACCATAGGAGAATGCCATGAAAATTGTCTTTTGGCTTCCAGGGTTTATGCCCAAAAGTACCCTGATCGCAACCATCCTGATACGAGAGCTTTTGAAAGGCTTTTACAAACATTTTGAGCCACAGGTAACACTGTCTATCCAAAAACTAATAAAAGTAAACCGGTAACTGGCAATGAAGATAGTGAGTTTTTAGTATTAGGATCTATCGCTGAAAATTCCCACACTAGTACTAGAGTAATTGCTTATCACATAGAAATTCATCAAAATTTGTATGGCAATGACTTTCAACAACGAATAGGTATCTGTGGGCAATTGAAAAAATAGGGGATCAACAAGATTTTTTAAATTTCGTTTTGTTTACTGATGAATCAACATTTCACAACAACGGTTTGGTAAATAGACATAATTTTCACTATTATGATACCGAGAATAGGCATGCTTTTAATACTGTTGACCGCCAAAATCGTTGGAGCATAAACGTATGGGCAGGAATTATTGGAGATCAGGTAATTGGACCATACTTTTTCAATGGCCATTTAAATGGTAAAAATTTTGAGATTTTAAAGCGAGACTTTTGGACACTTCTCGAAAACGTTCCGTTGAACATTAGAGGAATATGTGGCTACAATTAAATGGGGCACCGGCACACTTTGATCGTAGAGTTAGAAATTATTTAACTAGGAAATTTGTTAATAAATGGATTGGAAGGAACGGACCGTGTCATTGGCCACCAAGATCGCCTTGTCTTACTCCAATGGATTACTTTTTATGGGGATATATTAAAAATATTGTTTACAATATTCCTGCTACTACTGCAGACAATATGAAAGAGAGAATTAGAAATGCGGTGGACACAATTACTCCAGAAAGTCAGACAAAATTTGGAAGAAAGAATAAGACTATGCGTTCAAGAAGACGGTCATCAGTTTGAATACTTACTGTAGTGACAAATCCAGTAGTAGGCTCACGGTGCATAATGTAAAACGGTCTTTTTCAAGACCAGCAACCGTATAACCTTGATAACCTTAATAAACCAAAAACCGTTTAATACATTTGTAACCTTTGTAAATCACAGAATTCTAACTGATCGACATGAGTTAATGGCGTAATTTCTAAAAATCTAACAAATACACTAATTTCTCGAAAAGTATTGAAGTTAGGTAAAGGGAACCCTAATACAGTTCGAACTATTGTCAAAAGACTATTCCATTCCGATAAAAATTTCTTGGGCGTTGTATTTAAAATAACAAAACTTTGAGGTTTGCTAACTTTGCGCGTTATTCTTTGTATTTTATAAATTATGATTTGAAACAATAAACAACAGAATACGGACTTCCAAATATCCTTATTACGATGACCTAGATTAGATTGTCTCATCTTTTCTGAATCGAAAAATACTTGAATTTTTGACAACAATTTTCAAAAATGTTAAATATTTCGGAAACTGTAAGGTTTAGGTATAGGTAACTCTGAAACTCTACCTTATTTCAAAAAAAAAGTAAAAAGGAGGGTATTCCATTTAAAATAATATAACTTTGATAAGTAACAAGTTTGTAGATCACCCTGTATAAATCAAACTAATTTTAGATTGTAGTCCTAGAAGGCTTACATATTCTCGCCCAAACAGATTATGAAAAAATTCAGTCGTTTGGGTGCTAGAGACCGACGCATTGGTGGTGGCCCACCCTGTACAGGTTGGAAGGTCAAAAAAGAAAAATACATAATTCATGTTTAAAAAACTGCTGCTGTGCAAATAAAGGGGTCCTATTTACTGCATACTTATTTCGTAGGCAACATTTGTGTATATTTAGGTATTTATTCTGAATGAATTCTAAAATTTAAAACTAATCAATAATGTGAACGATTAGAACTTTTAAATAAAATTTTAAAACAATTATTTTTATTTCCTGTATTAAAATTTTCATGTAATAGGTCTTATTGTGTAATAACTATAGAATAAGTACGTGTAATAGTATGTATCACAAATATGTACGTCTCTTGAAATTAATTTAGAAACATAATGTGGAGGTCATTGTTGATAGCCAAACGGGTACAAAGAGACATGCCATAGAGGATAATTAATAAATTTAATAATCTAACACCATTTTATTAAACAATACTGTAGGTATGGATATGTAAATTGGCTAATATTTTCCTTAATGCTTTTGGACGAAGAATTAACTAATTTTATTTACATGGCAATCCACTTAACTAAAATTGATGTTTTATATCTACGAGTGTAGCCACTAGGCTGGATTTGAACATTTTAATAAATAAAATTTAAATCTGTAGTTTAGGTGCAGTACTATCTAACATTTATACAAGTAAAACAGATAACCCTTACATTCTCCTATTTTATTATTATAAGATACTGCATTCAAAAACAACGGAATAAAACTTATTTAACTTAGTTGTAAAAGGATAAACACAGAAATTCCATTAACCCATTTATAGGCTTATGTACTTATAATTATTCATTATTCCGTATGAATTATTTATTCATAAAATTATTTGCTTATCAAAATAATTTCAAAAACTAAAGAGATACATTTCAAATTGTTTGAAATGATGTTAATTACATAAATAAATATTTTTAGCATTGAATTTTAATTTATGAATGTGAACGATGATTGTGGTTATTTGAGTTTTAATTTTAATTTATGATTGTTAATACATCAATATTCAATTTAAAAATTAGAGTTTTTGTTTACACCTTTAACATGACATAAAGCAATATATCCATACACTATCTGTCCAAACCTTCAAGTGCAGTATGGGCTCTTATAAGCTAAACGTATTTTTTACTATTAGTTGTCTACACATAACGCTATCGCTTTCTTTCATGGGCATGTTTTCAAACGTAATTTAATAGCAAGTCCTAATATCCTTGTTTTCTCAAATTATTGCTAATTTTTCTACGGTATTACTCATACTAAACTAACTCTATTTATTAGATATTGTTTTTTTAGAACGCCTAAATCTAATACTTTTAAGGTTAAATAACACTTGGTGTGAAATTATTTATTTATTAATTGCAAGCTTTCAAATAAAAAGTAGTATTAAAACTCGAAATTTGAATTCTGCCAAACACCAAATACGATTACATACTTGTGGTGTTTACGAAGTACCATGCTCTTGTGGTAAAGTCTACATTGGTCAAACTGGAAGAAGCATTAACACCAGGTTAACAGAACACAAAAGACGCTTACGTCATCCTAATAAATCAGAAATTCCTCAACATGCCTTAAGCACCTTGCACAATATAAAATTTGAAGGCAGAAGAATTCTGGCTAATGATAGAAATTGGTATACAAGGAAGATTCGAGAAGCTATTGAAATTCTGAAACAGCCTAACAGCTTGAACAAAGATAATGGATATGAACTGTTCTATAATTGGGTGTTTATTTTCTAGAATTGAAAGTTATACAGTCTACAACAGTGATTTAATTTTAATCCTCTAATCTAGTTATACCTTATCAATATTTGTCACTCTGATGTTACCTTGTCAAACTTTAATATTACGCCTGACGAAGGACAGACCTCTATCAGAAGTTAATGGTGAGCGTGTTCTATAATTGTATGATTAAAGGTAACTTTCTAGAAATGTATTTCATTCATTCAACTTAAAAATTCTTAATAATATCCATATTCATATTTTGTGAGAACAACAGGGAGACCTTACCATAGTACATACTAAATTAATTAACACAGCTAAGCGAGCAAAAAACAATCACCTTATCAATGCATCGATTAATACCAATAAAGCCGTGTGGCAAGTAATACAAAATGGATCGCAAAACACTCATCTATAAACATCTACAACGATGGCTGAAGAGGTGTTCAAGGCATCGTTGTACAAAAAATATGAATATTGAAACGCAAACTTCTTCTTTCTGACACCAGTTACGGAGTAAGCTGTAATAAAACATCTGCTGGTGGGGACTGTAATTCGCCTTAAATCTAGCTATATTTCCGCATCACTGGCTCACATTATTAACGAGTCATTTGTGTCTAAAGTTTTCCCGGATACACTAAAAGTTTCATATCATCTCTGTGCACAAAAAAGGCGACCAACAAGAGGTTACCAATTACTGACCAATATGTTCGGTGTCAGCTTTCTCCAAAGTGATTGAAAATGCATACCCATACCTCCTGTCAATTACTTTCACAAGGGTAAAGTATTTCCACTCCACAACACGGTTTTATGAAACGTAAATCCACTGCTGGTAGCCTTTTTGACTATGAATTCCTTCAGCGATGTGCTAAACAACGAATTGTGTACACTAGGTATATATTTTGATATGTCTAAGGCCTTTCACATTGTTAATCACCTGAGTCTACGCTAGAAGTTCGAACCCTAGAAAATTAAATTAAATGCAAACATTGCGATTAACAACAGGACTACGAGGTGCACAATGAACTAGCCGAAATAGCAACAAAACAGCTATTTTTTGTCGTAATGTTCACTATATGCTCATCAACAACCAGCTACTACTTCGATACTCCTACCTAAATTGGTCATTGCACATAGATTCTGTTTGCATTGAACTGCGCCAGATTAGTTGTGAGAGTTTATGTACACGAGACATAGTTCAACAGCCCATGCCCTTGACATATTCTTATGCCTACATGCAGTCATCTATCCTATGCAAACATCATTTAGGAAAACTCAACCACTACGTGTCGAATTCTTATGCTACAAAAAAAACATTATGTGTCGTATCTTACGAGTAGGTGCTTTGGATCATTGTAAACCTCAATTTAAAAAACTGTCTATCCATTATTCATATACATATCCCAATTTACCTCAAAAAATGACTTTAACCGCTGTTTGGTTAAATTGATTTCATGTATTTGTGTTTATTCATATTACGTAGTACTTAGAATTAGTAAGGAACGTTAAATATAAGGATTACCGTAAGACGGGGTACTTGGAAGTCAATACAAGGAATGTCCAGGTACTTTCCCAAATATATATATATATATATATATATATATATATATATATTGTTGTTCTTGTAACTTTACCACTTGTTACGCAGCAGTGTTGGTGAATAGAGCTTTTATATACAGTCCACTACATTTATTTAATTTAAACACCAGCCCGAAATATTGGTCCTTCGAGCCGGATGATTTTCGGTACGCAGACTAGTCTGTGATTGATCGGTATTTTCGACCGCGGTGGTTGCATTTCTCAAATCATTATTATAATTAATTTCGTTAGAAACGAAGTCTTTATGCAATAAAGTATTGTGATTACGATTACAGTTTCTGCAACCGCGTGCTCTACATTTATAGTTTAAATGGTTGTCCTTAAAACAGTTTACACATATTTTCATTTTTTAATTTCCGCCCACCTATCTGAAACATTTAATTTTAAAAATCGGGACAACTATATAAGTAATGATCCCTTTACATAAAAGACATGATTGTTTGTTCGCCACGAGATGCGTGAACGCTTTTGTTTCGACAAATTTTCTTTGAGATCCTTTATTATTGACTAATCTAACTCTAAAGACTCCAAAAGATGACTCCTGTTGCTTAAAAATTTTAGTAATTCATCAATTGTAGGAAACGTATTTTTATTTCCAGAGGTTTCCTTCCATTGTCTTTTGTGATATTATCTAATTTACTTATTACTATATGTACTAAAATTGTATCCGTATTGAGTGCATCTAATTTTTTAAGAGACCTTAAATTGCTAGAAAAATTATCTACTAAATGTCTAAGCCCTTGATACGATTTTTGCTTAACTGTTTTTAATTCAAAATATTATTTACATGCGTATTTACTATGGCCTTTTATTTTTATAACGCTCTTTAAGCATTTCCCAAGCAACCCCATAATTTACATCCTGTAACCTCAAGTGAGTCTAACAAACGAGCCGCTTCGCCCGCAGTGCCGATTTTAAATAATGGAATTTTGAATTGATGGTAATGATTCGTCTTTGTCAATCAATAAATTGAACGTGTCATAAAATTGCATCCATTGTTCATATTTGCCATCGAATTCAACTAGCTTTATATTAGGAAGTTTTATGTTGCTACTTGCACTGTAATTATTAAGAATGCCCGGGTTATTGACCGTTTGCTTGTGAATTGTTGGACATAATCTCCCTTGCCTTTGTTGTACTTTCAAAGAATTTGTCTTCGAACTCTACCTGCTGTTGACTTTCAAATGCATCCGTATTTTCCTCAAAACATTCAATTTTGCATTGAATATTAATGAATTCTTGCCACAATAATTCGATTTTTCTAGTCGCCCGCTTAATTCCACAATAGACTTATTTGAATCAAAAGTACCTACATACGTGTGAAATCGTGTCAGTTGCGCTTTAATCTGTTTGCGTTTATTTACTAACAATTTAAATTCTAATAATTGCTCGTCCTTTCTCGCGCTACCTGCAGTCTCCGGCATATTGTGTCGAATAATTGAATAATAATGTTAAATAAAATACGTTATAATACAAATGCCGCCCGTGATTGTTCAAATCAAACTACTCAATAGGTAAATGAATCATTGTTAGATATAGAGGATAGATACGGAAATTCAGTTACGTGTCGTGCACTTCTCGACTCGGGCTCACAAACAAACTTCGTCACTACAGAACTATTTGAACGGTTACGATTAACTAGTGAAGTTTCAAACGCCACTATTTCGGGGATAAACAATAAGGTAACGTACTTAAATCGTAGATTCAACGCCACAATAAAATCAAAAATTAATGAATTTAAGACTGAATTGCAGTTTTAATTTTAGATAAAATTACTGATAAATATTCCAATCAACTTTGTAAATATTAGTAACTTAAGGATTCCTAATAGGTGGTAGGCATGTATACTCCATGCCAGCCGGGAGGTACCACCACCCTTACCATGGGCTCCTTAATATTGGGTCTCCGATTTTCTGAGCTCGGTAAGGGCTGCCGGTTACCTTTTCCATCATCCTTAATCTATTCTCATCCTTATTCTTCCTTCTCGCTCTCACTGTCTTCCTATCGGATTAAAAGTCCCAAATTAAAAATAAGATGGCTGTGGTTTCAAGGATAATAAATTCCGGACGTAAAATCCTGCCCCACTCGGATGTCCGGGAAGGCAGGGGCCAAGCGACCACGGTCATCGAAAGTATCAACTTTCTGATTCACTACTGCAACATCCGCGGTATCAGGTCTAATCTTAATGCTATTCACCAACATCTTGAACAATTACAACCTGATATATTGTTTCTATCTGAAACACAAGTCTCCTCTGAAAGCTTCGAGTCACCCGACTTGCAATTTCCTCAATACCATCTTCACTCTAACTTTCGATATAATGGAGGCGTATGTGCGTACATCAAGGACAGAATTGCTTGCAAGAGGGTTTCTTCCTTAGAAAATAAAAATTTTGACGTGATTTGGTTTAAAAATTCTGGTCCTAATCTTGTGAAATTCTACTGTTGCATTTATAGGTCTCCTAATGACAGCAACTTTCAAGACTTCTTCGATTACCTTAGTATGAAAGTTGACTATCTCCTGTCTCAGTTTCCATCTTGCGATATCTCATTTGTAGGCGATTTCAATGTTCCTAACTCTAATTGGCTTCAATTTTCATCTACTACAAATCCGAATGGTCATAGTGCAGAAACATTTGCTATTTCATGTGATCTCACACAAATGATTTCTGAACCCACAAGAATCCCCGATAACCCTAACCATACTCCACATCTTCTAGATCTCTTTCTTACATCAAACCCTCTTGTTTATAAAACTTCCGTTCTTTCGCCTTTAGGTCTTTCCGACCATTGTCTAATAAAAATCATTTCTACTGTACCTAATTCCACTGTTGTTCGCAAAACCGATAGAACCTTGTGGTGTTTTAAGTCAGCCCTATGGAGTGATTTACGGGATTTCTTTGCAACCTTTCCATGGCGTGAATATTGTTTTAAGTAGTCCTTTTCTTCGGACATCGCTCTTTCAGTATCTGAAGTCATCCTCATGGGAATGGAGTTATACATTTTAGTTTAGGCAAAGTCGTTCAACAGGTGATCTTCTTTCATATGTGACCCAAGTTTGGAACAATACAGTAGAGCAGTCCGGTGAAACAGTTGTAGTCGCTTTAGATATCTCAAAGGCATTTGATCAAGTTTGGCATAAGTGTTTACTTGCCAAACTCACCTCGTTTGGGTTAAATGATACGCTCATCAACTGGGTTTCTAGTTTCCTTGATAAAAGACGAATACGTGTCGTAGTTGATGTCTTTTTTCAAAAGAAGTTAGCATTAACGCGGGCGTACCACAGGGATCCGTTATAGCGCCTACACTTTTCTGCTGTACATAAACGACCTTATTTCTTCAACAACTAACCCCATCCATTGCTTTGCTGACGATAGCACTCTTCACTATAGTTCATCTCAGTCTACTCATAGTGATAATCCACCTTCTATGTCAAATAAAGAAATTAAAGCTGAAATGGCAATTTCAATCAACAAAGACATTCAACGTATTCTCGAATGGGGAAGCAATAATCTAGTTAAACTTAATGCTAACAAAACTCAGTGTTGCCTTATGTCCGCCAAAAAGATCGATCATTTCCTGTTGTAAGTATGAATGGCTCAGTTCTTAAGTTTTCAGACTCTATTACTCTGTTGGGTATGACTGTATCTTCAAATCTCTCATGGGTTGACCATCTTCTGTCAGCTACCAAAACTGCTGCTCGTAAAATAGGCTTTTGTACAGATCTAAGCAGTACTTTACCTCTCGACAACTCCTGCTGTATAAGGCCCAAATTCGGCCTCATCTGGAATATAATTCTCGCCTTTGGGTTAGTGCTCCCCAATACGCTCTCGATATCGTTGATCGTATTCAAAAGAGAGCGATTAGGCTTATAAATGGCTCGTCCTTAACTTTTCACATACAGTCCCTTGAGCATAGAAGGATGGTTTCAGTTGTTTCTTTGTATTATCGTTATTACAACGGTTATTGTGCTGGTGAATTACATTCTTTGATACCATCTCCGGCTATCTTTGCGAGAAACACTCGGTTCGCTCATTCACATCATCAGTATGCAGTACAAATCTCCACTTGTCGTACCAAACGGGCGCAATCCACATTTTTCTACACGGCTTCTAAACTCTGGAATGATCTCCCTAGTTCCTGTTTTCCTCTCACTTATGATATGAGAAAATTTAAGATAGCTGTTCATAGGCATCTATTGGCAATTCATTATCCGTCTATCCATCCTCCTAAGTGTTCCTGAGTGCTTTAGCACGATAGGCCTTATTTAGCCTGTTCAGGTCCACAATCATAAAAAAAAAAAAAATTCCGAAAGATATCCAGATATCAGACCAAACGTTTAATATATGTACCAAATAAAATAGATATGCTACTAGGGGCTAACATCTTTTGGGACTTACTATGTGTAGGCCGTATTAAATTGAATTTGCAAAATCTTACTGCACAGAACACTAGGTTTGGATGCGTAATAACGGGATCAATAGGTGAAATAGAAAATAAAGCTATATCTTGCGTTATGGTAAATACAGACGTGCAACAGCAATTAGAAGGTTTTTGGAAAATAGAGGAATGTGTGATACAACGAGAGTTAACATCAATAGAGCGCGTATGTGAGGAGTTATTTGTAGATACCGTCAAGCGGGATCAAAACGGACGATTTATAGTAAAATTACCGCGTAAATGTGAAACGACACCCTTAGGTGACACATTAAAACATCCAATCAAGAGGTTCGATGCGTTAGAGAGAAAATTGTCAAAGGACCCGGTGTTACAAAGACAATATAATGAATTCATGCTAGAGTACGAAAGTTTAGGTCACATGACAAAAATAAGCGAAACGGAAGAATCACTCAACGAGGTATTCTATCTGCCGCAACCCAGTGTAATCAAGGAAACGAGTCTAACCACAAAATTGCGGGTGGTATTCGACGCCTCGGCTAAAACATCGTCTGGTTATTCGTTGAACGACAGTTTATTAGCAGGTCCTTGTATACAGGATGATTTATTTTCGATTTTATTGCGCTTTAGAATTTATAATTATGTAATCACCGGAGACATCAGTAAAATGTACCGGCAGGTCAACGTAGGCGTAAGTCAACGCGATTTGCAAAGAATTGTATTTCGGTATGAATCAGATCAACCACTGAGCCATTACAGATTAAATACGTTAAGGTACGGCACTGCGCCAACTTCATTTTAGCAACTAGATGCCTTCAGCAACTAGGTGCACAGGCAGAACAAAGATTTCCGGAAGCAAGTGAAATAATTGGGCGAGATTTTTATATGGACGACTTGATAACGGGCACAAACACAATCGAATCAGCAATTGAACTTAAGAATCAGATTAGCGACATTTTAGGTACCGCTGGATTTGTATTACGTCAGTGGGTATCAAATGAGCCAAAATATTTACTAATGATGCAAATAAATTAAATGTGTCACGATATTATATATTAGATTCAGATTCGAAAAAGAAAACGTTAGGAATTCTGTGGAATTCTAAGTTAGACCTACTTAAATATTCGGTTGGATTTCAAGGTTGTAACAAATCACCAACAAAGAGATTAATTTTATCGGTTATTGCCCAAATATTTGACCCTTTGGGTTTAGTAGCACCAATAACTATTAACGCAAAACTAATTTTACAAAGGTTGTAGAAACTAAAGTTAGATTGGGACGATGAATTACCATTCCATATTCGGCTACAGTGGAATAAATTAGAATATTTAATAAGTTCGTTAGAAACGATTCAGATACCTAGACAAGCAACAATAAAATATTGGGTAACGGCAGAAATACACGGATTTTGTGACGCGTCATAAGTAGCCTATGGTTGTTGCGTTTAATTGCGCACAGTTGACGGGGATGGGAGAAGTTGCGTACGTTTATTAAGCGCAAAATCACGCGTGGCGCCTATAAAAAGATTACGCTTCCGCGATTAGAGCTGTGTGGAGCAGTGCTATTGGCTCAATTAATGAATAAGGTCTTGCAGTCAATAAAATGCAAAATCTCTGAGGTAAGGTGGTGTGACTCAACAATCGTATTAGCATGGATATCCTCAGATCCTAATAATTGGCACGTGTTCGTGGCAAATAGGGTATCGGAAATTCAAGTTCTTAGTAATCCTAAACAGTGGGGTCACGTCATATCGTCTGAGAACCCTGCTGATTTGATATCGCGCGGAGTTTACAAATATGGTGGTCGGGCCGGATTGGCTCATGACAAACAAGATGCCAGCTTCTAAAGTTATTAATGTGAGTGATATACCGGAAAGGAAAATATTGGTGCTAATGTCGTCTACCGCTATAGATACCAATGGCGACATTTTTCTTAAATATTCATCATTAGGGAAATTGCAAAGAGTTGTAGCGTATATATTAAGATTCGCAAAAAATGTAACCACACATAAATGTAAAAGGGTGTTAGGAGGATTGCAGATAGATGAACTAGAAGAAGCCATGTTTACGTTAATACGAAATAAATTCATTAGATATATCAAAAACACTATCCAGTAGTAGTAGGTTAAGTTCATTGAATCCTTTTTTAGACAGTACAGGCATACTTAGAGTAGGGGGAAGATTGTTAAACGCAAGCGTTAATTATCAACAAAAGTTTCCTATAATAGTGTCGTCTTCACACACTTTAACAACATTAATTATTAATCACGAGCACATAAGGAACATGCATACCGGAGTAGAAGGTACCTTAGCAGCCGTACGAACAAAATTTTGGCCACTCAGGGGGCGGAGTACTGTTAAAAGAACCTTGCACGGGTGCGTAGTCTGCGCACGATTCCAAAGGGTAGTTACTCAGCCACAAATGGGGCAATTACCTGCAGAACGCGTCGTGCCCGGGAGACCATTTTTAAATACTGGAATTGATTACGCGGGTCCTTTCTTGATTAAAGACGGTAAACTAAGAAACAGAAAAATTATTAAAGCTTATTTATGCATCTTTGTTTGTATGGCTACGAAGGCTGCGCATTTAGAATTAGTAGGAGGCTTGACTGCAAAGTCATTTTTAAACGCTCTAAAAAGATTTGTCGCAAGACGCGGTTTATGTAAGCAAATATTTTCAGATAATGGAAGTAACTTTGTTGGGGCAAATCGTGAATTGAAAGGTATAATATCCGCTTTAACCGATTCGAAATTTAAATATTATTTACAAGCAAATAGCATTGTAAGGAAATTTGTTCCGCCAATGTTCGCCGCATTTCGGAGGCTTATGGGGATCAAACGTTAAAATAGCTAAGCTACATATGAAAAAATTATAGCAAATAGGTCTTTAACGTTTGAAGAATTAACCACTATTATTGTTCAAATCGAAGCTATTATGAATTCTAGACCGCTAACACCTTTATCCCATGACCCTAATGACCTTACAGCCTTAACACCCGTAAATTTCCTAATAAGAGACATATTAACCTCAATTCCTGAAAACACGAAGAAGTAATTAAAATCGATCAGTTAAATCGCTACAAACTAATGCAACAAATGGTGCAGCATTTCTGGAAGCGCTGGTCCACGGAGTATCTGCCCTGCTTGCAAAAAAGACAAAAATGGCGCAAGAAACAAAACTAAGTAATCAAGGTGGGTACGATGGTATTAGTAAAGGAAGATAACGCGCCACCGTTGTATTGGCGATTAGGCAGAGTTGTGAACCTACATCCAGGGCCTGACGGTATTTCCAGAGTGGTGTCGGTAAAAACTGCCCGTGGCATTTCAAGGTGCGCTGTACTAAACCTGTGTTTATTGCCAATTAACATTGATTAACTTTCATGTTAGTAGATTAGTGTAAGCATTTAGAAGGTTGCAATAGGGAACCTTCAAGGGGGCAGTATGTTTGGTTAAATTGATTTGATGTATTTGTGTTTGTTCATATTACGTAGTACTTAGAATTAGTAAGGAACGTTAAATATAAGGATTACCGTAAGACTTGGAAGTCATTACAAGGAATGTCCAGGTACTTTCCCAAATATATATATTTTTGTTGTTCTTGTAACTTTACCACTTGTTAGGCAGCAGTGTTGGTGAATAGAGATTTTATATACAGTCCACTACATTTATTTAATTTAAACACCAGCCCGAAACAACCGCTGCATGAAGACAGATTTTCTCACAATCTCAGCGTACCTACCCATTCCACTACTCACCGAAGTATACTGTTCAATCACTTACCACCAACATTTTAGTATACTCAGTATTAACGAATATATTAAAGACAAATTGCGATATGGTGGTGACAACTAATCATACCTATCTCTATAAAATATGATAATTATAACCAAATTTCTTTGATGTAACCGCGGATGCCATTACGACCCAGCGGGCTATAACGAAACGTCAAAAATTGAAAACAATAGCACAAAACTATGAATTTGTTTAAAAATGTTTACAATATAATTATTACAATTAGTCATGTGTATACTAGGTGGTACAATTCCTCAATCTAATTCGTCCTATTTCTGGAAATATCTCTGTTACTGCGTTTACAACTAACTGAACCAAAACGTCAAATGAATTTTTAATATCTCATGTCTGTTTTTGTACTCGTTGCCATGGTAACGCACCAATCTATCATAAATAAGAAATATATTTCTCTTGAAAACCATGAAGGTTATAATTCATTTTAAATATTCAATATATTAATCGTCCATAAACATTTGAATGCATTAAGGGTATAAATGGTTTTTATGGTCCTGCGGTGCTTTCCTAGCACCTTGCACCATAAAAACCTCATTATGCCATTAATACATGAATAACTATTAAATAGCCGGCATTTATATCACAATTATCATTATGTTCATTAAAATATAAATTATAACTATTGGAGATTTAGCAAAAAACTTGGGAGTAGAAGGAGGAGACCTTACCCACAACACTTTTTGTGACGTCATAGGCCACGCCCACAAGGTGTGGGAGACAGAGTGGGGGTCGCATGTCCACACTCACTTGCAGCTGATTAGTCGTGCACGAGTATTCAGCCTGAGTGTGGGCTCTTTTCAGACTCCATTTTCAACCCCGTACTTAAGGTAGTCACCCCGTAAGTAGCGCCCTTTTGGCAGTATTAAGAGGCTTTTGGAGGTAGTCACGAGACCCTGGGAAAAGGGGTGGGAGTAGTCACGTGACCCGATGGGGAATGCAGTGGCGCAGGTCAAAGTCCAATTAATTTAAATATGAGTCATAATTAAATTGTGTCGGCATTTTGTATTTAATTGTGAGTCATAATTAAATAGTGCAGCCATTTTGCTTTTAATTATGGCATAATTCCATTGCATCACTACCCTTTTGTTTTTAATTACGAGTTATAATTAAATTCCGCCACCATTTTGTTTTTAATTATGACGTCATAATTAAAAGAAGTGTAGCGGTAGTCATGTGATCGGAGGCCATTTTGTTTATAATTACCAGTCATAGTAAAACTGTATCGCCATTTTGTTGTTAATTATGTTATAATTAAATTGTATCGTAATTTTTTGTTTTTAATAATGAGTCATAATTAAATTATTGTCTTTTGTCGCCCAATTTTGTAATGGCTATGGTGGGAAATTTTAAATAGATCAATCAAATCAGTGAAATCGATCGATTCGACCCGGACACCGACACCGATACGGACACGAACACGGACACGGACAGACACGGACACGGACGCGGACACTGGTCGTCATTGTCGAAATCTTGAGAAGGCTTTGCCAAACGTAAAATGAGGTAATAAGTCAATTTAACGGTAGTGAAAAACATATCGATTGCATAACTTTCTGTATTCGCATATACGTATGTTGGAAGGTAAAAATACGCTTTCTATTAAGATTTAGTAAAAGAAGTGTGGATTTTGAAAGAATGTACAAAAGAAAATGCGAAGATAATAATATATTTCTGACAAATGGAGCAATTTTAAATATTCAACATAATATAATTTAAATGGATGATACAATACCTTATAATTTTATTACTCGTACCAGTTTTATAAATTTAGTTATAAAGAAAATTATTTTTGAAGTAAATGCGACTTTTTATTATATAGCAGATTTACAAAAGAAAAGCGTAAATGCAAAAAATTATGAAAAGAATTTATTAATATTACAAAGTAAAACAGATTTTGAAAACTCAGCAATAACGTATATTGCGTGAGAAATTCAAAAGGATGGAATTTATGTATTTTTAGAACGTCGTTTTCTTATTTCAATTTTTTTGCAAGACGTAAATGTTTAAACATATATCACTAGAATGCGTGTTATTGGTAAAGTGCATAACTTAAAGTTTTTTCTCTAATTGACTTAAATTAATTAATCTCACAAAGTATTAAAGTTTTAAAGAATTTTCACGGTTGTATTACGTAAAGCTAAAAGTGTAATTAGCAGTTGTAATTAATTTGGTGCATATTAATCTTTTCAGTGTTAGAAATCAGAACCTAAAGCCTTGTATTAATCGTGATCATTTAGAATTAAATTTTCAAAACTTGATGAAAACTTTATCCAACAATATCTTTATTATTTATTGAGCACTGAAAATATAGTGTTTAATTGTGCTAGGGGCTTCTTATGCAGTGTTCCATTCTGATCTTTGCTTAAAATTACTTAGATCCAAATTATTGCACAGAATGAAAAAAATCATTGGGTTTTACCTTTTTAAACTTCATCTTGAGATGATTATTCTAATTTGAACACGGTGATTAAAATGTGTAAAAATACGGCTTCAGCAATCCATAGATTATAAAGTTTTGCTTGTTAAATCTGAAAAAATATGTTAGCAAAGATAAAGTTGCTGTAAACCGGATTAAATGAAAAGGTATTATTGGAAATTAATGTATTCACACAATTTGGAATGATGACATAAATTAAATGTTTTACGTGAAATTAATCGCATGTATTAAACGAATTAATTATACCGTTTTAGTGGTTTGAATGGAAATTAATGTAATCAAAACTAATTAAAGTTGGATAATGAAAGATCGCGATAGTTGCGATAGATGGATGACCTTGGGATAATGGTTAGCTGCCTAACATACAGCGTTTTACGACGAACATTTTTAAGCAATTGATAATTTAATATGATTGAAAATGATACTGTTGTCCAGTAAAAATTAATTATAAATTCAGGGTTTGGGAAAATTTATTAAATCTTGAGAAATGTGTACAGGGTGCCAGTTTGTAGTAATGGCGAATTGTAGAAGCATGTGCTGCCGTTTCTATAGGTTTCTTAGTGTGATATGTGTATTTTTGCAATTGAGAATAATTTGATATTATAAAACGCCATAAACAATAACGCACTCAGCGTTATATTCAAGACATTCACGATGTCTGTGACAATTTATACATACATAATGATAATGTAAGTATAATTTTCTTGCATTCTGTGGTTTAACTTATTCACGTCGGAGGCAGACGCTGGGATGTTCCTGCGAGAGAATTATATTGTAGTGAATTTTCCAATCCTATATACCGAGCCGCAATGCCCATATTTCGCTTTGAAGAAATACGAAGATTCGTCAGATTTGGTCACGAGAGAACCCAAAGTGTACGTTTGGAAACCGATACGTTAGCAATGGACCTAAGTTTGGAATTCATTCATTCAGCAATGCAAAACCTGCGTCATACTGAATACTAATGTAACTATTGATGAACAAGTCGTTGCGTTTAGAGGTAGATTCAGATTCGTTCAATATATGCCAAGTAAACCGGCAAAATATGGACTTAGAATATTTTGGATGTGTGGATCTAAGTCTGGTTATGCTAATTTGCTAATTTATGTTGGTCGCCCGCCCGCAGAACCTCCACATAAAAACCTGAGTCTTCAAGTAGTACAAACTCTTGTGTGTGGCATTGATAATTCTTCACTGGTGTTCCGCTAGCAATTTATCTGTTGGATAAAAATATTACTGTTCTGGGTGCACTACGTCAGAATAAGCGTGACATTCCGAAAGAAATGAAAGCGTCAAAAGATCGTGTAATCTGCTCTTCATTGTGTTGCTTTCGAAATAACGTATCCATGGTAAGTTACGCACGTAAAAAGAACAAATGTGTAATTTTACTAAGACCCATTCACCATAACGCATATATCAATGATGACGTTAAGCCTGAAATCATCACTCATTTAATAAAACAAAGGGCGGTGTTTACGTCATCGATCAAATGGTGTCGACATACACGTGCAAGAGGCAAAGTAAACGATGGCTCATGACATTTTTGTACATCGCTCTAAATGATTCTTGTACTAGATGAACTTCATAAACTTAAAACACGGTTTCAACAATCTGATACATTAAAATACCATAAAACAATTCATTGTTCCCCATGCTAACTGGATCTTCAGTTATCCAGTTAATACCTACTCCTAATCTTTAATTTATAATAGCGAAGTTATCTTTAGAGATAACTATGCCAAGAGGCATGTCGTTGAATCCTACTTGAAAATGCCTTTCAAACGGTATGCAATTTGACCCCACTTCCTATTTAAAAAAATCTAGTTGGCTGTACAGCTCCTGACCTTGTCAGTTAAAAAAATAACAATACTGTGGAAATAATAGAAGGCTTTATAAACAGCATGCATATTACGTTTTATCGATTTAGCTTGAATAGTTTTGGAATAATAGGGCCGGTTGCATCCATTTGGTATGCACTGCATAGTTTTTACGAAGGAACACACAAACTACAACATAGAAGTGTCCTAGGATGAAACCACCTCATGGACGAGATCAATGGCGATTTCAAGCCTCACGTCAAAACCGCCAAAGGTCACCTTGAAAAACGCTTTGGCGACAAGATAATGTTTTCTGAGATTGGCTACGGCTACAGCCACCAAACAGTTCTTGGTTTTAGCGACGTCAGGAAAAAAATCCTGCGCGACGATTGGTATAATGAAAGAAGAATCAACCCTGAAGAAGAGCGACTGCGAGTGGTCAAGGCTGCTGGAGATACTTATGCAAGATATTCGTTCAGTGGTACATGGCGTTAGTGAGTATACTCTATTCGATACTTTCTTACAGGATGCTGACTCTGGCATTCCTGGATCTGTGACGCTGTTGCTCAAAACCATGGTGCTAAAAAACAAACATACGGTTCTCGAAGACTGGATAAAGAAATTGTGTGGGATTTTTATGCAGTTACAGTGAGGTGTCGCAAATGAAGAACCCTCACCCCAAATAGAAAATGGACCCTTCATGCAGTTCACATTTGACAATGCCGACGTTAATTTCAACACGTTGGATGTAGAAAACACTTTTCATGAAAGAACATCCCACGCTGGAAGATATATATATATATATATATATATATATATATATATATATACGGGGTGTCCGGTGAGGAACTGTACAAACTGAAATGTTATGTTCCTTGGGTCAATTTAAGTAAAAAAAGTCCCATAAACATAGGTCTGATTCTCAATAGTTACCCAGATAAAAGCGTTTAAAGTTTATAAATGATCACATATTTTTTCAAAAGTAATTATTATTAGTCAACTGGAAAAACAAAACCGAAACAATCTGTCATTTATTCGTTTGTGTTCTAATAATGACAAAGTGGATTGTAGTAAATTAAGTGTAATTTAAATTTAAAATGCCTTTTCAATTTTCTAACGAAGAGTATGCTGACATTATTTACATTTATGGATTTTGTGATGGAAATGCGAGAGCTGCCGTTAGGGAATATGAACGAAGATTTCCTACAGGAGGATTCCAAATCACCAAACCTTTTCTTCTGTTTCAACAAATAAATGACAGATTGTTTCGGTTTTGCTTTTCCAGTTGACTAATAATAATTACTTTTGACAAAATATGTGATCATTTATAAACTTTAAACGCTTGTATCTGGGTAACTATTGCGAATCAGACCTATGTTTATGGGACTTTTTACTTAAATTGACCCAAGGAAAATACCATTTCAGTTTGTACAGTTCCTCACCGGACACCCTGTTATATATATATATATATATATATATATATATATATATATATATATATATACATATCTGCTTACACGATTGCTGTCAGAGGTAAAACAATGCAACGTAAGAAAGAATGCTGGTTTGCCAGCAATAACTGATGTACATGAAATGTTCCAAGTTGCTAGTAAAATCTTGCCCTCGCCAGACTTGTTATAGTCATACGGGAAATGGTATCACACTCCACAAGTACCAGGCTGGAATGGGTTCATGGAGCAGGTTACAGAAAACCTTCAATTTAATCGTTCCAAGATTGTTTTCCTCCCATTCATTTATACCCCACCCACCGACTACGACACCATCATGACTGCTCTACTTGACGCCAGTTAAAAAAGTAGAACCCACTCCTAGTAAACCTGCTTTGTCACTTTCGACCAACCACTCTTCATGAAAGCCCGAGACATTGTTAAAATCTGCCCGCGTCTTGGTGGCTTCCGCCTGTTAATATCATACATGGGGAGCATGGGCGCGATAATGGCAGGTAGTGGAAGGAATTACTGTTCACCATATACGCCGAAAACAGTGTTGATAAGATCATCACTACCCACGCCTATTCTAGGTCTACAGGAGGTCACACGCTTACCAATTTAGTGCTTGCTCACCTGATTTTTACTGATGACGTTAAGGTCACGGAGGATAAACAAGCTGAAATGGATAGGATCCTCAGTAACAGTGACAGGTCATCAATCCTCCTCATCAAAGACAATGACATTTTTCAAAATTTGAGTGCCAAATTTACAACTGCTCTGGATAAATTGAAAGCAAAGGGCCCAGATTCAAAGCTGTGGGTGCGGTATTTTCGGATGATCGCGCTAATGAAGCAATTAATCCAAGGGGAAAGGATGGTAAATTGGGAGCTCCACCTGACCACAATTGGAAAAATTCTACCCTTTTTCCGCTCAGCGAATTACTTTTTTACACAAAAAGTGCTAGGCATGGAAGGTTTAGAAGAGAGGATGGATCCAAAAGAATGGAGCATGTTCACAAAAGGAGACTTTACGATTCGCTGCTCAGAAAAATTATGGTTGGGACTATAGTCAGATTTGACCATAGAACAAGTGTTGATGAGGTCAATGAAAATCCAGGGAGGGTTGACCCATGGTCGGGGGATATAGAGTACCGTTCTTTCACGATGGACTGGGGGCATGGTGTTCATTCTCAATATTGCGTGAGTCTGGAGAGGTTTTTGGGACATTTCGTGTACCACCAGTGAGCAAGCACATTGATATGAGGGCAGCTGAGATTGAAATAGACACTAGTGATGTGGAGAATCTGAAGCACTACCTTGATATCCACATTGAGACAAAGCAGTCGAGGATGATGACTGCGACATCGGCAAGGTGGCACTTGACAAGAGCACCTATTTTCAGTCTGTGCTAATCATTGGAGAGGATGTGGACCTCCTTGTCCTTCCCAATGGTTTGGGATCGGCCGTGAAGAATGTTTTTTTTTCCAGAAAAGTGGCAGAGGTAACTATGGCTCCTTTCAATATTTGTCAACCTCATTCAATCGTGGAGTTTTGGAAGCCCCGTCCCAGGATTCGGGCTGTTTCTTCACGCCTTCAATGGGCGCGACACCAACTCTGCTCTTTTCGGGTATGGGAAAATTACACTATGGAGCGCCGTCCAGAAATACTCTCAACTCAATTTTTTTCAAAAAAGTGAAATGTTAAGAGTTGGTCAACTTTCGGCCCCGATTAGCTTTATTTTAAGCACAAAACGACGTCTGTAGGCCCGATATTTTCCTCACAATGCTAATAAATAGAAAAACTGCATTTTTCGCAAATTTGCTCTGTTGAGTTCTCACGACGATTTGAGGTTAGTTTGAAAGAAAAACACTTTCTTGCACCCACATGATAGAAATTTCAGAAGGGAGGGGGTGCCACTGCGTTCATCATTGTTATTGGAATGAGACCGTAATCTGCCTTCTTCCACCCCCATTAAGTGGCATCTTTTTTCACCCCCAACCACATCTGAACTTGGTGGTAAGTTCGGTAGGCGTGAAATGTTGTACCATCTTCCGTTGGAGACAAACGGGCTAGTTGAACTTTAGCGGAGGCGTCTGTTTTCACAAAAATTTTATAGCGTAGGTTTTGGAGGGTTTCCTCAGTGTAGTCTCCTTCATACTGAGTTACTAGGCACAATTTTTGGGGAGCTGCATCTTGGTAACTATTACACCTACAGAGCTTCTGGTTTTCGAGTGCCACGAAGTTAGCGCAGGTCTTTCGAATTTACGAACTTGGATATACACTACTGGTAGTGATCCTAAAAACACGTTAAAAAATTAGAACTAGCTGCTAATTTGCGACTTTATTGTACTATATGACTGGCTTATATTGTGACAAATGTCTATAAACTTTTGTCACTACAGTTCGTTGATAATGATAACGAATCAAGTGACATAGATCTTCAGTATCGAGCTTACACGTATCTTACCATATTTTAATATAATATAAACAGCCTTTTTTTATTAACTGGATTATTTAACTAAATTGACATTTAGGATAGGATAGATGTATAAACTATTTTAGTTCTGTGAAATATTAATGAATTGGCTTCTAATAGCCAATTGGTCTGCATCAATATCAAATGATCCCACAATTTTAATATCAAGTACAAGATAACACATAAAAGCATAATTGTAAAAGTATTAATTAAAAAAATTACTAACATTTGTGAGTGTGTTGATCCAAAAAAAGTATAGCCTTGAAAAGAAATTAAACGTATCCAAAAGGATTAAAAATTCTATACTTTAAACTGTGAACAAACAAAATTCCCCATTTCATTTTAATATTTTTGTAATTTTTTCATATTTAAATATTCATTTAATACAGAAACCACAAAAAAATTTGAAATGAGAATATACTATAAGCACGAATTTTATTTTTTTTTCACATATTTTAAGCTCATCGAATGCTTTTTGCTTTTAATACTATTACGAATAAGTATTAGGGAAACAAAAAAACCTGGAACATATTTGTCTGCTAAAGATCGCTTTAATCGGGTAGCAATTTAAATTACCGAGGGTGGCAAAGCTCATAAATCCTATAGGGAAGCTTAAAAACACAGTTTAAAATCCTGGATATATTTTATTAGAAGTGACGAAAATTTAAATGTTTCATCTTAAATGTATATCTTTATTAAAAAAAGAACCGTTCATTATTTTTTCGTTTTCATTATAAATAAAGAAATATTAATTAGCAACAAAAAATATTCAAAAATTAAAAAAAATTAAATATTTTATAAGAATAATTAATAAATAAACAATGTACTGCAAATTCTTTATTACATTTAAATTTGTCACAATTCTTTTTTCTTTACACTCCCTATAATCAATTGCTTAAGGACTTAAACACAATTCGAATACAAATGATCGTTTTCGTTAGTATTTATTAAGCTTTACCATCATTGAAACCGTTTTCATTATGATAATTGTATTTACTTCTGAATAAATTAATAATTAAAAATTTGCATGTATGTGCGATTGATGAAATTTTGCAAATTTTGTGTGAAATGTTGATCCCATTTATCAAAATGCATATCAAAAGTGATTGATGGCAATTCGATAATCGGCATAAATTGGCAGGTGGAGGATGTAAAATAAAGCAAGTATTAGTCGCATTTAGTTGAATCCGTACTTTATCAACTGACCTTAAAAAGTATTTGTGTTTGGCTTCTTTTTAAAATATATTCTACTAATTTGTGAGTGAAGTGCAACAATATGGAAGAAGTCACATTCAAGGATTTGATTTTGGCGAAGGGTGTGCCGTTCCCTCGCGAACATTACTGACAGTGCCGCTTCTTTGTGCCGTCTAAGAAAGAATACACGAGAAGATTGCTAAAAGAAAACGGGTTGTTACTGGTAATGTGGGGCAGAGGCGACTAGAATTTTTATTTGTATTATTCATTGAAGCACATGTTACTGATGTGTTAAAGCTCAAAATTATTTTTGTTTGACTTCACTTCTTTTCCTGAACGCACTTAATTAGATTTGTATTTGGAATGAGCTTAAATTAATAACTTTTTGTACAAGCGTGACTTCTTGTATTTCATTAATTAAATGTTAATTACTCAGTATCTTCTCTTCAGTGGTGATCTTTAAATTTTTTTAATGAAATATTACAAGCTTAATTTACTTTTAACTATTGGTAGAATATTCGGCTCTGAATTTATAGAAGAAATTGCTTGTAAACTAGTAGCAGAAGGATTTTTATTGTTGTCTTATTAAAAAAGGCTTTAATTGTAAATATTGTGTTTTGGAACATGTATGATGAGAAATCTTGGAATAGTTTACACTAAACATGTCAGTACGCAGATTTATTTCATTGATATTAAACATACGAACTTTTAATAAAAGTTAGAAACAAAGTAATCATAAAACTGTTATAAAATTCAGATTAGTTGTTTATACTATACCTTGGTTACAAATTTATTCATTTTCGTAATAGTACAGTATAGCCCAGTGTTTGTCCAACTCTCTCCAATAATCGATTTAGTCTATCTTACCATCTAGATCAAAAGTTGTACGTTCCTCATGTGTACTTTCTGTATTTTAGCAGCAACATATTTAAAAACTATAGTTTTGAGCGTATTATAGACGGAAATAATATTGAAATATATAGAATTAATATTGTTCCATGTTATCGAATATAAATTTCAAACCCTTCATAACGAAATAAAAAAATAGTATTCAACATCTTAAAATGTTTTCACGGTGAATTCGTTACGAATTGTAATCCCTTCACAATTTATCATATAATTAATTTATGGTTTCAACCCTTAGCAACCGCCCCTTTTAATTAAAATGAACCACAACAATTAATCAGAGACGAGTAAAATGGAAAAAATAAACATTTGGTGTGCATTAGAAGTGTCTGCGTAGTAAGAGACACTTATAATCTATTTTTTTTATTTGCCCCCTAGATTTTCTGAGTTATTTTTACAAAGTATGTATAATATTTTTCACTAACGTCAAATTTGATATATATATATATATATATATATATATATATATATATATATATATATATATATATATATATATATATATTGCCTTCCAACCTACATACGTATACATATGCCAAGTTTCGTCAAGTTCGGCCATGATGTCTGAATGAAAATACCTACGTACTTTAGCGCTGATTAAAGTTTGGGATAAATCCAGCGGCGGAGAGGGGGTCAGTCTTTGGTTTTTATCAAATACTTCTAAAGTAGCTGCATATTTCAAAGAGATATAAAAATACCTAGATATAGACCTTAAACATATCGATTAATTATGTTCTATGCAATTTTTTGATATGACGCGTAATTTAGCGGCAAAAAAAATTCCTAAGATAGAATTTAAGCGTTAGTTCAAATTTTTCATTATCTGAATAACGATTCATTTTATCAGAAAAAAAGTAGACGTATTTTTTAAAGAAAATTTAATTTTACATGACTTTTCTCTATAAAGGTTTTTAATATAACGTAAGGTAAGCCAAAAATTGAATTAAATACGAATGAAAATGGTTATACAGCATTATGGATATCTTACAGAAGTGGGCGACTTTGGAATTTCTTTTAAGTTAACATGTATATGTTAATATTCATCTGACATAAAGTTTTAATCATCATTCACAGATTATTTTTTTGTTTTTACAATGTTGCCGGTTTTCAAAAAAGAGGTTGCATAGTTAACCTAAAAAAATTATAATTCAAATTATTTCATTTCTTTTAATTTTTTAAGTTAGCATCTAGATGTGTATTAACCTCTATCAGACATGAAGTTTTAAACGTCTGTTTAACATAGATTATTGTTTCTGTTTTTACAATATTGCATATTTTCGTAATTAACTTATTATAAAAGAGGTTGCATAATTATCTTAAATAAAATTTTATTAAAATTATTTCACTTCTTTTAATCTCCGTTTTGTAGATTGGAAGGTTGTGTGGGGTTCCACACCAGATATTTTTCTAAGTATTAAAAATGAAGATTTTTTAAATATTCGTTTCCGTAGTAACGTACAGAGCAGTTTGAAAGTTTGCAATTGATTAATATTGTCACTTTAAAAACTTCCAAATGCCTAAAAAATTACATAACAAGATAATTTATATAAAGAAAACCTTTCACGGTTTGTTAAATAATAAAGTTCCTTTACTTGAAACCGGAAAAATATTTGATGTAGGTGATTTAAGTTTATACAGGGTGTGCAAATAGTATCGCAACAAATGGGATTATGTAGAAACGGTTAGACATTTAGATTTGACTTTTGGTGGGGTTAAATAATACATAAATACCCATATTCTGATATGAGTTTCATTTATTTCGTGCGACTGGCGTTTGTCATAAGCAGCCATCTTGAATTTTTTTAAATGGCAACCTAAGTTGAGTTTGGTGTCATTTGGCAGGTAATTGATTTAGAAATACAGCACGGTATATCATAAGCTTGTTTATTCTAAAATAACGAAGAAAATTACAATATTAAACAAATACTTCAAGTGAATAAAATAACTGCGCAAATTGTTGTCCATTCACTTCTTGACAATTTGTAAGTCTATCAACAAAAGCACCCAATGCATTCTGCAGATATGCCGGAGGACTGTTTGTGATCGCAATTCTAATTCGAGATTCTAATTCATCTAATGTTATTGGCCTATCAAATAAATAAATAAATAAATAAACACACTTATTTCCACAGAAACCGAACCGTACTTTACATGCAACTCTTCATGAGAAAAACAAGCTTATGATAATATCGTATTGTAGTATTTATTATCAGTTTGAATTAGAAAAGCGATAAAGAGTATTTATTAGAAATTGCTAACATTGATAACAATCAGTAGAGAACACACAAATGCTACATTTGTATGTCGTATTTATTTACAGCCCTTTGTCCAGAAAATCTTCCCTCTACAAAGTTAATTTGGGTTTTTAATTTTCTTCGTTATTTTAGAATAAATAAGCTTATGATATACCGTAGTGTATTTCTAAATCAATTACCTGTCAAATGATACCGAACTCAACCTAGGTTGTAATTTAAAAAAAATTCAAGATGGCTGCCTCTGACAAACACCAGCCGCACAAAACAAACGAAACTCATATCAAAATATGGGTATTTAATGTATTTATGTATGTTTTATCCTCACCAAATGTCAAATTTAAATGTCAAACCGTTTCTACATAATCCTATTTGGTGCAATACTATTTGCACACTCTGTACGAAATAGTTTAATATATTGAATTAATATTCTTTCAGGTTTCTGTAAAGAACATCAATAAAATTGTGAACGGACGTGACGGACACACAAATTTTACTAAATTAGGTCGACCGACGACTACTAGTGACGATATATTCGAAAATTATGTTTTTCGCAAGAATTTACAGCGACCCATTTGGCAATACAATTCAAAATCTGAACATTTTACGATCAACAAACTTTTGTCCGACAATCGTGAACATTTGGATTTTAAGGGTAGTAGATCAAGTATCAAAATGGGAGTAATATTCGTCGTTGGGTGCATGATACTGATTTGGAAAGTAATCCTTCCACAATTAAGTCTGAAGGCAAACGTTTTACAATGTTACACGTAGGTTGTAGGTTTGGCTACTTACTGGACTCACAAAATAATGACCGCGACTATCACAAGACAATGACTACAGAACTTTTACAAAATTGGGTTATTAATCAGGTAATTCCTGCTTTAGATAGACTGCAATCAAAATGTATGGTTGTAATGGACAATGCACCGTATCACTCAGTGCAGTTGAACGAACTACCAACTTTTTCTAGCAAGAAGTCTCAAATGCAGAATTTTTTGATTAACCACAATGTGAAAATTAACGACAATTTAACAAAAAAAAGCATGGCCATGAAGTCGTTCGTTTATCCCCATACCATTGTCAATACAACCCAATTGAGTTGGCATGGGGTTATTGCAAAACCTTCTATAATAAGCACGTAAATTCGCAACCTAAATCAAAAGATATGGTTGCAAATTTATGGCAGCCAGGCTCTTTCAAAGTGTACGTCCGAAATGTGGCAAGGTTATGTAAATCATTGCGAAAAAATAATTTTGGAAGACTGGACAAAACGAATGGGGTCAATTTCTGTTGAAAATATTCCATAATTCATTACTTCTCTCGAGGAATCAGATTCGGATTCATAACTTTCTTCTGAAAATGATGAACCTAATTCTGATGTTGAAATAATGGAGATAGAATAAGGACTTGGACTTAGACACTTTTGACTCAGAATCTCAACTCACGATTCTATTGGCAGTTATTAAATATTTTTACCTGAAGGACAGTAAACGACAAAGGAGTGTGGTTCCTTTATTCATTTGTCTTTAGTTTTTAATCTTTTTGAAAATAAATGTTTTTTAGTTGTATCAAACTATTTTGTGAAATTTAATGAAATCTTTTATTTCAATTGAAAGACACCCCACAACAAAGTTATGGATAAGTTATAATACGGCGGAACCCTACTTATTCACTCAAAATTCAGTAGGCTCCTTCTGTTATTATACAGTGATCCGTGGTTACTATTCATTTCAATTAAATGTGGCAACTGTTAAATTAATTGTGACATATAATTCGATTTGAGGTTAGTGAGAACTGTCTAATACCAGCATGCTTTTGGTGTAATAATGAAACACCTCAAATCTAGGGGCCAAATAAAAAAATAGATTATATACATATGTAGATACAGGGAATGCCCAGATTTATTCATAAATAAATGTTCCAACATAGTCGCGAATAAAAGAAATATGCCTGCTCCGAATATTTTACCGAAAAAATGTGATTGGTCTTTCAACTACCCCTTACTTAATTATCAAGCCTATTTAATCGATCTAAAATCATTTTGCACGAAATTTCAAAGGTAACAAATCATGTAAAGTTAAACTCTACTTTTCTAATTTTTGAGGTTATAGGACTCAGAAAAGGTAAACCACGCTCTGAAATGCAAATTTCAAAGAGCTATACTGTTTGTGCTTTACCATTGCTTACGTATCTTATGTAGTTTTAGAATTAAAAAATGTAAGAACATTCAAAAATTGGATTGCGTTCAATTTCAATACTGGATTCATCTGCCCAAAAAGTGACTAAACATTGTTTTCGTCCTAACTCCGTCAGTTCTCATCCTAATCACGTTTACCGCAGCTCACTTTAAAAGTCTTATCAAGAACCTAAAATATGTCACATAAGTTTTCCACCAAAAACTTGCCGTTTTTTCGTTATTTAGCTGTGAATGCTTTGATTTCTGTTTCATTGTCGAGCGAAATGTCATCTCAACGATTCCTTAGCTTCATTTTTGTTTATCGTAGTTATTTGGTAAAATGTAAAGTTGACTTTTGCATGTTATCCTTATTATGAATTCTCTAATTACATCTTAATTTTCTGTTTTGCGTGTATAAATAATAATTTAACTCATATCGTTAGATATCTTTATTTACTTATGTTTGCATTAAAATTAACTGAATGATATAGTTATTTAAATTTTTTTAAGCTTGTAACATCTAGCGGAAGAATTATAATCTAATTTGAAGAAATAACATTGTTCCAAAAACATTTATATTGAATACAGGTTAATACACATCCCCTTTTCAACCAGCTTTCTCAGGACTAGAGTGTTTTATATCGACATATGGGTTCAATGTAGATATTTTCTTTTTTGTGAACTTTTCTGTACCATTTATGTACTAGTGACGTAGCAACATTGTTGTATCATTCTGATTACTTCGAAAAATAACTTATAAGATTTTTTCTAAAATTGCATGGTCAACTCTTGCCTACGCTAAGGATTAATTACTGTCACTGTTAATTCCATTATTTACACACTACCGATAAAGCTTTGGCTTTCATATCTCTATTTGAAGACGTGGAAACAGGCTAGTCTACAATCGCATTCATTTCGCCTGATTATTAAGGCAATGCATTTGTGATAACTAATTTTATAACGTCAATCTACTGCCTGTTTGCAGTGGGAATTGTGTAACTATTATATTGAATATAGTGATTTCAGTTGAAATATTCGATTATTTCTGTATCCGTTGTACATTACCTAAGATATTAAAATTTCGTTAAATAAACAAATTCTTGTAAAATGTACTTACACTGTCTATATTCTTATATGTGTGTAACTTGTATATAATAACTGTTAACCATTGTTTACTTATTTGCTTTAACTGTCAGTTTACATTGACAAAATACATCGATGACTCTTGCAGCGCTGAAGTTGTAACTGTCGTTGGTATTTCAGCTCCTGTTGGTAATATGTACAAAGAGCCTTAATGTAAAATATATTTTTTGCTTTTATCTTGCATTTAGCGTAGACGCTCCTACGAGCATTTATTTTTCCCTATTAATAACTTTAAATACAAACGGTTTCACACGAAGATTGTTTTATTTAACGTAAAATTACCGACTCGTTAGTTAATGTAGTACTTACACTCTTGACATCAACTGTGTACGTTTCTTTTAGTTCCACCTACAATTATTACGTTGAGTAAATAATAACGTCTACAACTAACAAATAACTTTTATGTGTTGCTGCTTTCTGTAGAATTAAAATTTCGATCAATTTTGATGTCCCTTTTCTAAATTAATGTTCGGGGTAGAAATCTACAGTTTACATTAATTTGTGTTAATGAGTCAAAAAATAATTTGGGTTACTTAAAATTTGATTTTTTTTATATATGTATATTAAATAAACGAATGTTTAATTACTGGATACTTATTTTCTTGTTTGATTTATCTGTCTTTATATATGTGTTCTAATAACTTTTGAGATATGTATTTTAGAAAATTCGTGGAGCCTGTTACCAACGTATATACTAGTCCAGAGCGAATAGTAAATCTGCTGACCACGTACTTAAAACGCGCGTTACCTCGATAGCTGGGTTGCTGTTTTTTCTAGATTAACGCCTTCCAGTCACTATCGTTCTACGGCACTAGGACTTCTCAGTTCGCCATCTCTGTTTCAACAATAAATAAACCTGCTCTTCTTTTTTAATTTATAACAAGGTGTGGAAAGTTACCGGTATTACGATATTCTGCGAAAATAAATGTGAATGTGGAAATGAAACCTAAAGCACTTAATTTTTTTCATTGCCAAAAGTAACAGTTTTACTCCCGTCATTTTAGTATCTATATACTTACTATCTATATGCTAAGCGCGATAAGCGTACAATAACTGAGCTTGATTACAAGGTAATACACAGCTCGCCGTGCGTATGAGAAAAAATGTCACACTCGGAATAGCTGGTGGCTAGGCGATATGGCGATTAAACCATAATATTTTAGTCAGTTTTAACAGAACTCTCAAGTCTTTAGGATTGGAACTGGATGATTAGGTCATATCTATCTAATAAAAAATGAAATATAAAATTTCAACTAAATACAACAACATTCTTATTGAAAGTTACGGCGGCCATGTTGTGTCGGAAGCAACATGCTGGTATTCGTTTAGATACCTAAAGAATAATAATTTTGATGCTGAAGACAAAGAACGCTGTGGAGCACCGAAAAAGTTTTGTAGAACACATGAGTTGATCAAACAACAGTTTTGAAACATTTGAAAGCATTAGGAATGATCAGGCTAGGATATTGGGTACCGTACGTATTGAAGCCAAGATAAGTCGAAAGGCACACGTGTGAACGGCTGCTTCGTGAGTGGTAATGAAAATTTGATGTACTACGATAACTTTAAGTGTAGAAAATTGCATAGTAAGCCCGGTCATGCGTCAATTTGTCGGTAAATATGAATATCCATATCCTTTGCATTTGGCGAGATCAAATAAGTATAGAGTATTAGGCTGTCTAATCCGAACCAAACCATCACGGGAGATCCCTATCGACTACAATTAACACGTTTAAGTTAAGCACTACTGGAGATCAGCAAAAACCTGCTTTGGAAGTTCTTCTCACCTACCATATTTACCAAACATTGACGTTTCCGATTATTACTTATTCCAAATTGATGGCACAAGACTGATCAGCACTTCGATTCTTATGAAGATTCCAATGGGTCGATCCTTCGATAGTCTCGGAAGGCGTATCTACATATTATTTCGACGTAGAATTTAAATGGTGAAAGAAAGATGGGAAAAAGTTGTGGCTACCGATGGTCAATATTTTCAGCGACATGTTTTTTACGTTACTTACAACTACATATATTCTGCAACGCTCTATTTACTATTGTGAAGATACATCTTTCGGTTTTGTTGATAATCTGAAAACGAACTTCAATAGTTTAAACACGTGTATTCCATAATGAAACACTACAAGCATAAAATTAAACATTCATGCTACTAAAAGTAGAACCCAAAATAGATCAAACATATATCTCCTGCTTACGAAGAAAGCTCACTAGTAGGGGCGAGACAGGTAAGAGTGAACGCGGGGCAAGAGTAGACATTTTAAATTTTGATATTTCTCTATTGTTCTACAGGCAGGTGTTTTGATACCGAAACCTGCTGTATTTAATGTGAGTGTGTCTTAAAGTGCGTTCTATTGTAACAATAGAAAAACACGAATAAGTTTATGTTTTACGCGTTTGCAATGTAAGATAGTGTCACCGATTCATGAAGTTATATTAAGTGCATCGATATGAAGTAATGTATTAGCACACAATCTATAATAATGATGAATAGTGTTTTTATTCAGCTACGGATTACCGGGGATACCCTACTTTTTTTTAATGGACCGCAAAGGTTAGAGTGGACATGCATGCTACTCTTGGTTTGTGGCTGTACACTCTTGCCTTCAGCATGGCTTCAAATTATAATCGCAGATATGTAGAACTTTATGGTGCAACGAAGAGTTTCCGGTTGTTGTGCAACATCTAAACAAATAATTGCAACGGAAAAAAGTTGATTGTGCCACGAGGTGTCCTATCTTTAAAAGTGTAATTTAAACTTATTCGCAACAATGCAAATTCAATCGCTAAGGGATGTATCTTGACTTTATTGACAATAATGCTACTATTACTCAAATTAATTGCTTGCCTTACGTTGACTTTCCTAGAAATAATTAAAACATTAGAATTTATTTACAAGTCTGATATTTAATTACTCGCAAACCTCAAATCTGATAAAAATAATTGCCCGTCTAGTTGTAAGCTACGCTGCGTTATGTGAATGAGATAGGATTGATGAGGTTAAGTGTTGCATCATGTGGGACAGGTAAACAATAAAACTACTCAAATTAGAATTAACGAGCTTTGTGCAATGGTGGTTCAACCCGTTAATTTACTAAGTTGGAAAAGAACTACCGAGAAAACCCAATTAATAAATAAGTAATTGCATAAGTACGTTAATAAATCAAAGAACGAAAAAACAAAGAAAGGTTTGAATATATAACAAAACACCATTAGATCAGGTTAAAGTGCGTACACGATTGTAAGATTAAGGATCAAAAAAAAATAAAAACAAAAAGCAATTTAGCTACATATACACACATAAAAAAACGGTGAAATCACACCCACAATTGTGTCATAAATAAACAAGAGTACAACTTATAATACCAAACATGTGACCCAATACAACCAATCATGCCGGTCTTTAAGTAAATAAACAAATAAGAAAATAATAATGCGGATTACGGTACATATAAAATATAACAAACAGAAGAATTAAACAGGTAAAATAGGTAAAATCTTTCGAAGTATACCTTCGATTGAAATAAAGACTTGCAAGGGTAAAATGCAAATAAATCATAACAAAGCGACCGGTAACCTATCTGCAAGTTTGAGTGACTGCGTTAGAAAATACAGCATCCCTTTCTCAGCTTACACATTCATCTATACAAAACAATAAGAACGGGTTCGTTAGACAGTAAAGAAGGGATTTGAGTTTTTAATGTTATCTGGAGCCGTGTCTGTAAATTAACGGTGGTCTATCGGGCCACGTTTTGTTCATACATTATTTCCTTTACACAAATATTAATAAACAGTCAACGATGCCAAGTCATACTAGCAATGATGAGGGCACGGTACTGTCTGAAGCGGACTTCTTTTATTTTAACAGATTCCAACTTAATGAGCCTGCATAATTAGATACTTCCTGCAAAGTAATGTTTGATTTTTGGTAGGTTATATACGCTTGTTGAATTGTTTGCTGCGAGCTTAATTTACACTAAAATACCTACTTACGTTTGAAAATAATCCTTTAATTAATCACTTATCCACCAATATTTAACGGGTTAATATAGCCAGTTTATAGTGAGGGTTTGTAATTAAACAATAAGGTCAATCCGACCTGAATCGAAACTCTACTGCCACTAACTTTCCTTACTCCCCAAATCAACCCCCGTTTTTAAAAAAACAAGAATTATTACGTGGTAATATTTTCATATTTATTACTAAAGCAAATATTAATTCTTAAAATGTGCACTCGTCCGTAGCGAGCCCTATATCTCAAATTTCAAAATACCAAACAAGGATGTCTTTTGATTTGCGGTATGTTCCGATGTAATTAATTATTAAACTAGTGACGTTTTTACACCAAGAATGTGCGTATAGAAATTTTCAACGATTCGTCACTGTCGGTAAAGGCAGTTTCGGGTGGACAACTGTCTTCTACCCCAACATATGTTTTTCTTTTCCTTTTCAACCCTTAGTTACATAAAATACATAAAATCAAATATCACGAAAACATTATCAAACTACGACTTATTACCAAGATATTTAAACCCATTAATTATCTTTTCCGCGCGGTACCAATTGCGATTTGAAAATGTTTATTACAATAATAAAATTTTGTCGGTCCGCTACCTACAATTTATTGGGTCACATCTGCTGAAAGAAGGTAAACAGCAACTGTAGTGATACATTTACGTAACAGGGGCGATACCAGAAACACTTGCACTATCTAGTCTTACTGGATGGATAAATGGTGACCTTTATTCTAAATTATTGCCAATTCTCTTAAAACCAATAAAACTAGTAAAGATGATCCCATTTTATTAATTGTTGATGAACTTACCAATTCAAATCGCGGAAAGCAATTGAAGATTCGGACTCTGAATGTGAATAATTTTGGTACATTTAAAGGTTACCTGAATTCATAAATAGACAAATGGATGGTGAACCGTTCAGCTAGGAGAATAAAAGAGAATGTATTCTGTGATTGATAGTGCGTTTATAAAAACCTAACAACATAGTTAGTGAATTCTAAATTAGCTGGGATGTGCCGTTTTAATATGGATTCCATTAATGATTCTAATTTTGCACTTACTGAATGGTAAATTCATATTGTGACAACCCCAACCCCAAATATAAACAAGAATCTCTCAATTAGTGCCCCAATGTAAGAGAGTCACAAAGAAACATAGAATAGGGAAAGAGTATTTGAAACAAACTTACGGGCAGTGGAAACCCTCACTTCGGCGAAGTTACACGTCATACAATTTACGAAGTATTGTGTAAATTTAAAACTTTCCATAAAAAATATAAACACGCAAATATAAGCTTATTATTTGAGAGTTTGTATTACTACAAGTTAATCCGTGTTATTTGTCTGAATCGGACCATTTGTCGAAATATTCAACAACAGCTGCAAATTGTAATACTTAGAGAACGAACTCTTTGTTAATGTCGTATTTATTTATAAAATGAAAACAACTAGGGCATTCATACTTATGGCCATAATGTATGTTACAATTTCATTCCTTATAACTGGTGGTTTTATGCTTTGCCGGATATATAAGTAAATAATAGAAAGTTTTTGTGTTTTATATACTAAAATTGGCCAAATTTACTTACTTGTAATGTCTGTACTGGTAGTCGTGTATTCGAAAAATTATCGCACACGATTAAATTTTGGGGTGTAATGCAATTGCTTTGTCAATATTTATGTAAAGAATTATATATATATATATATATATATATATACATAAACCTTCCTAGTGGCTCCATTTTGAAGCATATACGTTCGTTATGGCACCTGTATATACGTTGTGGCACCATTTACTGGTGCCACTTCGTTTTGCCTCGTATTTGGGTGCTACCATACTACATGTACTTAAATATAAAATTTGGTGACGATGCTACAACGAACATATGTCTATAAAATCGCGATTTTAGTTGACGCTGTAGATCTGAAGACGGCGCTTCCATCGGAAAGTACACGAGAATGGTCTTAATAGCACCATTTACGTTGTCGTACCATACACTTAAAACCACGTGCATTACAAGGTCAATCAGTTGTTGTTTATGTCTCCCCTTTTACGACCCTTTGTATTCATTTATTACTGGAAATAATATCTTTCGTTTGAAAAAATGTTTAAAATTTGTAAATTACGTCCTTTGTAACAAAAGTTTAGACGAGAGGAAACAAATGGGTTATTTTATTAAATGTGACAACTTCCCTTATGATTCAAAGTATTAAAAAAATTATAGTTTAATACGTAACGCTGTTTCACTATTACTATTTAATTAGCTTATTTGTCGACGCCTAAAATTTGATGTTGATCAATAAAACACGTTTATAATCCAGTAAAATATCAAGATTTCAATAAATGTCAGAGACTATTAATTTGGTTTCTCTATTCTACGTGTGTAACCAGTTTTAACGAAACCTTTACATTGTATTATAACTTGTTGACTATTAAAATTGTAGTAAACATAAGAACCGAATTTTTAAATTCTTTTCAATTTTCGGTAATTGTAATTTGCATACAATTTGAGGACTTTAATAAAATTAAATTTAAATACCCGTCGTTTCTGTTATTTTCAACATTTAATTAACTAATTTAATGGCGGCAAAACTATCTTATCACCAAATTATTAAGTAAGTTTCAATAAATCTTAGAAATTAATAATTTCCTGTTTTTTGTGTATCACTTTTTTAATTTGTATGCATACAATTTTACAGTTTTTAAGATAAAATCAAATTTGTGTAGTTATCTTTTACGTTCTCTTTAATTTGTTTAATAATGTATACCTAAAGTTTGAAATTCTCTTACCTTTAGCGATAGTATTAAATAAATATTAAAGGTGATTAATTTCTTTTCTTTTGTTTCATTACTGTTATCAGTTTTAATAAAACCTTTACTTTTTATTATAGCTTGCTTTCATTTTAGTATGCTCATTGGCGAAATAAAAAAATATGAATTTTAGGTGGTTTTCAATAAATATTAAACGTCAAGATTAAGTTAAATGTCATTTACATTGCATTACATTATCTTTACTATGTAATTGACTAATTTCTGTATATCTAAAATTTGAAATAGATCCATAAAGCTGTCTTATTAACTAAAGTATTAGGTAAATTTTAGTAAATGTTAGAAATTAATCATTTCCTGTCTTTGTTTACTACTTTACTACTTTTTAATATTTTATTATTTAATTTGTTCATTAATGTATGCCTACAGTTTGAAATTTGACTGTATATATATACCATTTCACAAACTTCAAGACAGAATTAAAGTAGTTATCGTTTATGTTATTTTTACAGTTTAATTACATCATGCATCTATGCCTAACGTTTGAAAATGGTCAACAAGATTCTTATCATTAACTACAGAATTAAGTAAATTTCAATAAACATAGGAGATTAATAATTTCCTGTCTTTTGTTCCATTATTGCTTGCTTATCACATAGTCATTAGAGTAAACAAAAGAACAGACCCTTTAAATAGCTATCAAGAAATATTGAAAGATCACCAAATTCTTGTAATTTGCATAATTAGATACTTTCAACAAGTTTAAAGTATTTGAATGAGCCAGATGTACTTAGTGAGATATAATAATAATGTTTATCTTTTGCAATAAAAAAATAGGAAAGTAATACTATTATTAACGTGCGCTTAAATTATAAATTAGAATTGCAAAAAAAAGGGTTAAAAGGCAGTAAAACTGATCTAAGTTTCAACCCTAAATTATAACATAAGAAAAAGAGATAAACATAAAGACTAGCTTTGCGCAAAACAAATAATATACAGATATGGAATTTAAAATCTAAATTTGTATAGTGATTTGCTTTTGAGAAATGGTAACAGTTTATTATATAAGGAATATATGTTATATGTAAATGATCGATGAAACATATGTGTTCGAAATCACGGAGGCGAAATTAGTCCTTTAAATCTAAGGTTTACGTTGTGAACGTCGCTTCGGGTTCTGATTTTTGGTGCAAATATGGTGGAACTTCATTATAAATGAGTGAATGGTAAAGTACAGCGGCATGAAGCACCCTTCTGTTATCCATGTTTCGCCAATTAGCATCGTTTAATTTGTAAGTAATAGGTTGATACTTTCTTATTCCATAAACAAAGTGTCAACATGATTTTTGTACTCTTTGAATAGGATCTTTTTCTGTACTTGCAAGGCGTGGACCGTACACTAATCACAAAAATTAAAATTACTTAATACGAGTGACTCGGTTAATTGTAATTTTAATGCTTTCGATAGTATATGGTGATGAAGAAATAACATTTTTAAAGTAGAGTGCGATTTCTTAACACATTTAGTAACATGTTCTTGAAATCGTAGGTTATTGTTCATTCCTAAGTCCAGGTTTCGTACCACTTGTGAACATTTAAGATTTACATCACTCACTAATATTTTTGTCATTCTCTATTTTTTCTTTGAACCTGTCAAAATAATAAAGATAGATTTAGAAGGATTTAAGCTAAGATTATGTTTTCTGGACTTAACATTCTAAGATATTTATATCAATATTTACAAAGTTAAATCGGAGTGAGTAAAAGAGTATTTCAGTTGTGTATGTGCTTAATGACGTTGTAGTTCAACTGAAGAATTTACTAGACATGTTCTATAACTCATCTGCTTTCTTATCTTTGACTGTTTTCTTATTATTAGTTTGCCGACAGTTCTACACAATCGTGCAAATTTCATTATTATCAGCTTTTAGTGAATTTTTAAAGCTTAAAAGCATTCTAGTTTATGTGAAATGTTTTCAAAAATTTGTGACTCCCTACATAACACTTGTAACAATTATGGCAGTCAGTTTTGTAAACGATATTTGATTTGTTATGTTTTGTCTTTTGTGTTGAAGTACTGTTAAAGTGTATTGTAATTTTTATCTTATGGTTACTTTTGTACCGATTGTGAAAGTTTAGATATGAAAGGTATAGTTACGTAATTGGTGTTAGGTATTTGCACACAATCTAAATTATTGAAAGATAATCTGACGAATGTTGACATCTAAAGTGATACTGTTTAAAGTGGAATTTAAATTTTTGGATACGCTGTCAAACTGTTTTATGAATAAATTGTACAGGAAAATTATTTTTAGAATAATATTCTTAATTCTGTTCATGTGTTTTTATGGTGTATTCGTTAAGATTTTGCAATGGCATAATCAACTAAATTATTGATAGCTTAGTTATTATTTATTTATTGCTGTGTAAATTGGAAATGATTATGCTTTCAGAGTTATGACATTTAGTGCTTTGCTCATGTCTAGAAAATTTAATCTTTAATTATTTCCTGTTTAATTTTAAATTTAAGTTCAAGATCCACTTTGTTCAATTTGTTATCCTGTACCTGATTTTTACGTACTAAAATAATAAAGTCAGTTATGCCTGAATGGGATTTAAAATCATTGCTAACCCGCTACTGAATTAAGTAATTAATTCGTAAAATTCTTTCATTTTGTTTCAAAAATGTTCAATAGTTATAATCGCTAAATCGTTTGAAATTCAATATTGTATGAAATCTAAATTCCATCCACTCACACGTCCTCCACATAAAACATGTGGATTACATAAACTACACAAACAAACTCAACCGATTATTAAACCTATTGTAGCATCCCGCGCAAATCCAGATAGCCAAGTTTTTATCGAAAATTTTATCTAATGTTACTAAACCTACACTTAGTCCAGTCGGTAAGGTCGCAAAAATATTTTCTAAAATTTTTCTTTTACATCATACAACCACAAAATCAGTCCTGATGGTGGTGCACCCCCAAACCGTCCCATTTACATTTAAAAGTATAAGCAAAGTAAATTATGAGAGTAGCTAGATTTCTAGGATGTTTGATTTTTTTTAGATTTTTCAAAGTATGTATTTGCAATTGTTAACATTCTAAAAATGGAATAAGATATGAAATATATTGATTTGGTGACTTTATTTTATAACCATGAAGTTATAATCATCATATCCAAATACGAACGAAATGAAACAGTTTTAGAAAAGTTTTGTAAAAACAGAACTATTGCTCAACTAAAAAGCAAACTTCAACATTTACAAAAAATAAGCCGATGACTTAATTTTTTAGTGATGGGAATTTTATATTACTGAATGTATTTCAGTGTATTTATGTTTGAAGATAATAAACAGTTTAGCATTTTAGATATTTTTATGGTTTAATAGTAATAGTGGGAACGGCAACAATAAATCAATTATTCAGTATGGTCAATCCTACCTATCTCCTATTAAGACCTAAAATGACGCTGCTTGATCTTGTAAAAGCGACTGACGTTTTGTGACTTCATTACAAAATTTTTGGTGAAAATTATAAATTCTAGTTTTTCAAATTTAAAAAATTGTTTTAACTTTAACAATTTTAATAAATAATACTGCTACTGACGAAGTGTGTACTGTAAGTGTTATCCAAACGTTTAGATTGTATAACTTATACCGTTGATTGAAAATTTTTTAGTCAATGCTTATACAACAAATACACCATAAAAACTCAAAGTCTAACAATTGAAAGAAAAAAAAACACCAACGTAACGTTAATATATTTATCAATAATAACATAAACTCGAAACTTAAATTAAAGTAACGATAGCCAAGAATTGGTACGTTACACTAAGTCGTCGTCTAATTGATCTTTCACCTATTTCAACCTGTCGCACGGTTTGCAAGCGATGTTGGAGTTCAATTTCTGTTATTTTGTTATCCCTTACTGTCTTCAACACGATAAAACGATCGTCAACTGTACTACTAGCTCTTCGCCTTCTAGGTTCCTCTCGTCTTTTGCATGTTCCAGTCTCTAGATACCTTCCAAGCATCCTGAACGGTAGTACGAAGTATTCCTAATGTACGTCATACATACCGCTGACTACGACTATCTTCAATTAATGCAATAGTTTGTCCAACTTTTGCACTAGTTAACTGCATTGTCAACGCGTAAAATTATTGTTTCCTGTTAAACTGGGAAATAAACAACGGGTTATTACGCTTACTTGGTTTTTTTTATAAATAAAACTAGGAGACGCTGAGTAACTTTAAATGTGGATTTTTTAAATATGTACACGATTTTTATGAAACTGTAAAATATGTTAAAATTAAAACACATTAAAGCACATTTTACATTGGACTGATCAATACGAAGGTTTAATAATAAAAATATAGCATTTTTTATGTAGATAAAAAAATCGAAATTTGTACCGCTTTAATGCACATCTCAGGGTGGTCGTTTTTTTTGCCGGTCAGTGTACAATAACTTTGTCATATTGGTCATGTAAAAAAAATAAATTCATTATAAGTATTTGAATACTCTCATTAACTTATAATCGCAAGCAACACAATATCGTTTCTAACAAATTAATTACACTTCCTGTGAACTCCTGTATTCAGTAAGAGAAATATTAATTAGTATTTTAAAACTCACAATTAGGTATAGGAAAAAAAGCAGTATTTCCAGTTATTTTTTTATAGAAGCGGCAAGACCGCGTTACTGACAATATTTTGGAGGCAAGACCATAGAGGTTTGTATTCGTGTCTTCATAAACGTCTAATACGCTATCCATTGTAAATCATCACGTTAAGGAGCACATAAAATTTGTCCAGTCTATGTCAATTAATACATATCTAATAAACTGCAGAAAATGAAACGTTACTTAAAGTGCACGTTTCAAAAAAATAAGCACCTATTCCCACAGGGAAATTTATAAAAGTATTTATTTTGTTAACAAACCTGGTAACAATAATAATTATCTTACCTGATGTTTTCGTGATATGCAATTTGAGTCTTTAATTTTGCTAATAAGATCGATATTGAAGAAAATGAAATCCACTTGGCAAAATACAGAATGAAACTGCTGACAAATTAAAAATTACCAATCTTTAAGGAGATTTAAACAAATTTGTTTACATCTTCCTTTATATGACGTATATTAAAAGTGAAAAGCTGTTTAAAACTCAATTTGTCAATTCAAAAAACTTTTTAATGGAAATTTTATCAAGTTCATGACATTTATGCGATCCCTTGCGATTAGAAATGGAGCAATACTTGGGCTTTAGTTAAGTTCAAATTTTCGAAGTTTTATTGAGACGTTTTAACAAGTAATAACCGCGTCAAAAATTAATTTACTTCCAACTTTTAACTAATTAGAATAAGTTATAATGCCAAAGGTGAATTATTAATTTGATATACTCACGTCAAAAGTTTTGTGTTTTACTGTAAGAAAATAATTTTATAACGCAAACAAAATTTAACCTTAATATTATCTGTATATATTACGGCCGTTTTAGAAGATAGAAAGTTTGAAATATCCCGTTTGTTATTTGAAACATTATATTATGAAATTTAAGCTTTTGTTTAAATACACATCGGAATGAAGTTAAATCTTAAGATTAGATACTTTCTCACTATGTGAATAAGAATAGAATATAGTGTAATCTAAATGCTCAACTTACGGCAAATTAGTGATATTCTACAATAAACCCATTTTTCACATCTCACTTACAGTTAATTGTTGTGATTTTCGAAATTTTGAAAAAGAAAAGAAGTATTTCTGATAATTTTATGGTTATCTATAATTAGATTGTGAGCAATGAGATAATTAGTAATGGTGTGGGTATCCGTACATAACAGGTTTCTTATGCACTGGTTTGATACTTCTTAGTCGCAAATTTACATTTATCATCTAAAGCGCCTGCCTTAGAGTAAGAGTGGAATTCAGAGATGTTACTTAAGTTAGACTAATACTTTAATAATAGTGCACTTAGCTTTGTTGAAGTAGAGGAAGTGATCCGAATATGGAACCCTGCTTAGTTTTTTTATTGTAACTTACTTATTATATTAACCAAAAGTATAAAATTCATCTATAGATACCATAGGACATTTGTAACAAAATTGCAAAATATATCTTTTGTGGAATGAAGTATATTGATATTATAAAAAAATATATAAAGTGGGGACATTTTTTCAAGATGGCTAGGAGGTATGAAATATGGGCCCCTTATTAAAACTAAATAAATTTCCATTACGCGATAAAAACTATTAAATAAAACAACATAAAAAACAATGTATGCCTAAGTAAAGAAATAAGAAAAGGAAAAACTAAAGTTATTGACAAAAATCACAAATGTAAGAGTCTTTTTCTGCTCCGGAACACTCTTCATAATCCCAGAGACTACATATTATACACTGAACCCACTGTTCTCCTCTGATATCATCAGAAAATCGTTGTTCCCAAAATATACACGAAGCATCTTTACCGTCAAGAGAATCTTGGCCGATTTGATCTACGTCAAGGTCATCATCTGCAGGCAAAAATTCATCTGAACTAAATCTGGTTTGAGTTTTTCGTTTGGGTTTCGCTACAGTTTGTTTCAACTTTACTTCAGATACTTTTTGCTTTCCCTTTTTCTCGTTTGTCTTTACGTTTTCTTCCGTTTCCACTGAAAATACTTTTCTTTTCCCGTTTCCTTCTTTTGATTTCCTGATTTTCTCAATAGATAATTCGAGATCTGTTTTATATGGAGATGAAGTTATAATTTGGGAACGAGAGGTTTTTCTTCCTCTTGTAGATGCGCGTTTTGTAACTGAAGGGACAGGTGAAAGAATGAATGGGCCGATGAATGTATTTGAACAGTCTTCTAACACTACGGTTGTTGAGACCATTGTGCAACTTAATGGTGGATCTGGATTTTTAGAACAACTTGGTTGTGGAACTTCTGAAGCAAGACTTTGGGCAGGATCACATTGATTTTCAGTTGAGTTATAGGTTTTTTCAGCTTCAATTTTTTTTAGCAATGAAATCAGCATCTAAAAAAATCTTTTTATTTATTGGCCAGATTCCGGTTACTTTAAATTCATTTGTAGTTATCTCTCCCGTCTGGCATTTTAGAAATGCTTTACCCAATAACTACGTCAGGTTAAATTGTGTTAATGCTCTGTTATTAATGCGAATCCTCTTTGCTGTAATATGCTTTTAGTGGTCCCATGAACGTTTTATCAAGTGGTTGGAGTTTATGGGTTGAATGAGGAGGGAAAGATATGATGCAGACATATTTTCCCTTGCCCATTTTATTATGTCCAAATTTCTGGTGTGGCTGTAATGTCCATCTACTATGAGCAACACAGGTGACTCTTTGGTTGATTTTACAAACTGGGTAAAATGATTGAACCATTCTGTGAATAAATTTTGCTGAATCCAGCCATTTGGATGTACTACATAGATACTACCTGTTGGTGCTCCGCGCATAAGGTGATCATTTTTATTTTTTCTTGGGAAGATAAGCATTGGGGGAACAAATTGCCCTCCTGCACTCATTGCTTCAACCATAGTCACTAGCGAACCTCTCTCAGCCGATGTAATGGCAGCAATCTGATGTTTTCCTTTTCGTGCAATGACCTTAGGAATCCTCGACGGTACAACGGAAAGACCAGTTTCGTCGACATTAAATATTTGGTGTGGTCCATAGTTATGTTTTACATATTGTGCCTCAAGGTTATCGAAAAATATTTTGATATTTTCCTTGTTGAACCCCAAAGCCCTTGCAAAAGAGGTTCCAGTTGGTCTTCGCAGCGATAGTTCATTTTTATGCCTAGTTAAAAAAGCATTTAACCAGCTATGACCTGCAACACCATTTTTAAAAGGATTTTTAGTTCCATTTTTAATAGCCAGTGTGTATGCCATTCTACATAGATCTTTTCCGTTTAAACCAAAAAACTGAGACTCCATTTTGAGAATATACTTAACTAATTCTTCTTCTATAGCATATCCAAGAATTGGTTTTCGTCCCAGTTTGGTACTTATAATATCAGCAACGGGAAAGTCGCTCAGTTTCGTTTTTTTACCATTCTCTGCAAAGTCGATTTTGGGACTCGAAAACTTTTAGAGGCAATTTTTAAACCTATGTGTTTTTGTTGTACAGCGTCAACAGCTCGCTTCATATCCTCCTCGTTCCACTTTTTCCTCAGATTTCGACGAATAAATTTTCTGTTATTGCCGGACATTGTTAGCCTGTAAAAAACAGAACATTTTATTATTTCGGTCCGAATATGGGCCCCTGGCCCATATTTAACTCACACAAGGGGCCCATATTTCAAAATGTTTACATTCAGAATAAATATTAGGTTATAATTCTGTAAATTTGTTTGCGTTCATAACCTATACTAGAATCTAATTTTAAACCTTTTCTGAGCCAGACTGGTATATATCAGTTCCGAAGTAATACAAAGAAATACCAATATCACGTAATATATAGTTACCCAATAAAATTCTTTCAACGGTCAAAAACATACAAACCTCATTGTGCAATAGCTATGCGTGTACTGATCGCGGCACTTGTAGATATAGTGTAGGAGAGGTGCCTTTTAGTATATTTAGCTATTTTTTGACAGATGGCGCCACTTATTTCATAGATAGTTCGGGGGCCCATATTAAATGCATAGCCCATATTCGGACCAGTTCCTCTACTACTTATGGCCATATGCACCGTATATAATTTAAACCGGCTTAATAGTTAAGCTGGTTTAAGTGATACATTTGTTATGCACCACCGTTGAAATCTGACTTAAGCGAGTTTAAAGTTAATCCCTGGATTTTCTAGGCTTAAATACTAAAGCGCGGCTTTGATATACAATTTTAACCCAACTTTCTGCAAATAATTGTAATTTACGAAAATGGAAGATGAAGATGACATGTTTCTTGATGACGATCTAGAGATATACTAGATATTATTGAGTGCGGGTTTCCTCGAAGAATTTACATCAGGTCCGACTATTTCCACAATATGGATGATTTAACATTTTTACGGAGGTTCAGATTAACGAAACCAACGGTCCTAGCAATTTTGGCACAAATAGAGGGGCATCTTGAATTTAATAATAATTTGTAAGTATAACATAAGATTAGGTATGATATATCAGAATAAAAAATTGTTTTTAAGGAATAACAGCATTTCTCCAATAAATCAGTTACTAACTACACTGCGGTTTTATGCATCGGCTGGCCATCAAAACAGCCTTGCGGACTTCATGGGAATGCATCAAACAACAGTATCACGAATAGTAGATAGGGTTTCCAATGCACTCATTGGTTTAAGGCAGCGTCATATAAAAATGCCGAATCCCCAAGAAACAATACGCGTCCAAAATGATTTCTTTCAACAGCGCGATTTCCAAGAGTAATTGGTTGCATCGATTGCACTCATATAAAAATACAATCACCAGGTAGGCAAAGATCTTTAACTTTCGCAAACTCTTATAGTTTATATCGATTGAATTGTTTATAGGTGGAGAGGATGCTGGGATTTTTAGGAACACAAAATCATACTTTTCTTTAAATATCCAAGTAATGTGTGGTAGTAATTTGAAAATTATAGATATAGTGGCTAGGTGGGCAGGTTCCACTCACGATATGACTGTATTTAATAATAGCAGAATTTGAGCAAGAATTGAAGCTGGAGAATTTACTAATACAGTTTTACTTGGTAAGTTAATTATAACGCCACTTCTTTGATGAAAACAATTATCTTTTGTGTAGGTGATGCTGGATATATGCTTAGGCCATACTTTCTCACTCTTATTGCGATTCCAAACACACGAGGCGAGCGGTTGTACAACTAGTCGCACATCAGAACACGAAATGTGGTAGAAAGAGTTTTTGGAGTGTGGAAAAGAAGGTTTCCTGTGTTAGCTTATGGTCTAAGGTGTAAATTGACAACAAGTCTTACAATAGTTGTTGTTGCAGCCACATTGCATAATATAGCTATCGATATGAAGGATGACATCCCTCCACCAGCTGACAACATAAATATTCAACAGCTAAATTATTTAATAGAACGGGGTCAAATACTGCTTCTACCTAATAATGATAGACGTGGAAATGGTTATAATTTCAGACAGGATCTTATTAATAATTATTTTGCACATTTATAGTATTTTATTAATATAAAATACAAAAATTATAGTAGAAAATTTAATAAACGTTTACAAAGGGGTATTTGTTAATGGTCTTTGTTTTACTTTCATTTCCAGTCTAAGTAGTTCCATTATTACATTGTGGTTATCCTTTTTGAACTCCCTTTCATCAATCTGTTTAATTTGCTTATCCACAAGCACCAGTCTTCGATTGAGTAGTATATCGTATTTTTTTGCCATGTCAGAAGATGTGAATGTCCTGATTGATGTTGTGGGTCTTGCGACGACTTGCATTTTTAGATAAGCCAGCCTAAATCAAAATAGTATGAAAAACATTGAACTTAAGAAATTTAAATTGACAATATTTACCTTTGGTGTTACATTATTGACACCTTCATTATTTGATTCAATGTTTACAGTCGCTAATCTTAAAGATGGATGTACAGGATCTTGAAGATTTGCTGGAGTGTACTTCTTCCAGGTTGGGTAATTAGATGAAGTGCAGCCAATTCATAATTATTTTCCTTTAAAATGCATTGGAATAAAGTTTAAATTGCGGTTTCAAATACATATCTGAGTAAGAAATACAGACCCATCTTCAATACCGTCATGTTCGTTTACTTCTAATATAATGTCTTCAGGTTCGTATTGCGGGACTGGTAAATTGCCATCGCTATCTGAATCCACAAAAAAATGGTAATCCACTAACTGTTTTTTGATTCATGATTGATAACAGAATTTCATCAGTAGTGTTGATTTCAATTTTCGGTGATGGGCCACCTCCTATTTTAATAATGTTCTGATGCAGTTCTGTTTGCTGTTTACGTACTTCTTTTTTCTTGTTTTCATAAAATTTCCTCAAACTTTCAGCCGTTCTTAATATATTGTTTGGTGATGTTGAATAAAATCTTTTTCAATGTCAATCCAGGCATTTGCTTTATCAGTTTATCAGTTATCGAGGTTCTATCGGTTTTTCTGCCCTCGACAGCTTTGCGTATTTATTAGCAGTTATATTAAATAGATGTGATTTTTCTCTGTTTGTAAAATTACCAGCTCTACGCAACTTTTTTGCTGAAGGTTCAGTAATTACTGCCGTTAAATCGTTATCCATTCTAGAAACAACACATTCTTAATTATAATTATCTAGTTAAAAAATGTATTTACCTGTGCATACACCACAAAACATAACATCAAAGATAATCGTAAAATAAATCAAAATAATATCAAGAATAGGTTTTAAATTTTGTAATAAACTAGAAAATCCCTAAATAATACAGCGTTGTCAAGTTGGTCTTACGCTTAACTAAGTGCCGTCTAATATCCAGTGGCGCATAGAAACAATTATGTTAACTTACCATAATTTTTAAGCACGCTTAGTAAAGCTAGGTTTAAATAGAAACGGTGCATACGACCATTACACTTATTGCCGGTATTCCTAAACCGATCTGGAATGATACTTAGTGTAGTGTAAGTGAAGTTTCTGTTATGAAAATTACAATCTGACAACATCGCATTTTAGGCCAAATGAACATAATTTCTATCTTCAATTAAGTTGTCGGTTTATTTCATTTTGTGGTTAGGTTTGTATTTACGTTGGTTTGGAAGTTTGATTTTTAGTATGGCCAGTGAACAAAAACGAAAATATTATATATATATATATATATATATATATATATATATATATATTATACACGCCTTCATGTACTTCCTATCGGCCGATCCAGGACACCCAACGCATCTGCCTTTCTTTGCTAAATTTTCAAATGCCATACGAGTTGCGCGTCCTTTAGGTTCCCCAACAACAGTCCCTCTTGTAACTGCTTTACTTTGAATATTTTTCTAGCCAAATATAGCTAAAGCACTAATATAGATAGGACCAAAACCAGCTGTTTTTGATCGATATTCCATGGTTAACAGGCACAATTCCTTGCTCAATGTCTTTGGAAAAACCTTCCTTCCAGATTGGCGTTTGGAGTTATTTAATTCCTAACTTTCATTTGATTTATAAAAAATTACGCAAGAATTATACGCAGCAAGGCCCACCAAGTTGATAAACCTGCCATGGACTATCTCCTTGTGCCACTACGACAACTATATGCCCGAACACATTTATCTAGGTTATCCACACCTGCTTTTGTTGAATTACAGTACATTGTAAGGTCCGGTTTGCCTTGTACCCTCATTTCCCCGTGTTGAGAAGATAAAGAGTAACAACTTTATTTTGTTTGGTACTATAGCTCACAAGAGTTTCTCTCTTTCGAAACGCCAAACAGATGGTACATGGACCGGACTTACTTAATCCTAATGTATCATCTTTAAAGGTACGTCTCTCAGTTGTATCTAAGGATGTAAACTTCTATCCATTATAATAGTCAGTACCAGATTTCTCTAATCTTGTTGCTGCTATTAGACGTTTTACGACTTGTGACTATTGTAACAAAGCAGTAATGGTTTTCGAATCACACAAAACATTTGCTTCTATGCGTACTTTCAGCTTAGTTG
>JARFJB010002231.1:4550000-4650000 GCA_036346205.1 Vesta saturnalis | reverse complement strand
TTTTTAAATTTAATAAATATTTTTAAAATTTTTTTTTTTTTTTTATTTTTTAAATTATATTTTTATTAATTTATTATTTATTTATAATTTTTATAATAATGTGGTTGTATTGTATTTGTGTGTTTTCGTGTCATTTTTGTCGTTCTTTGGTTCTTATGCGTTTGTGCCTGTTGTGCGCGTGCGTGCGCTGTTTCTGTCGTGTGCGCTTGGTGCGCTTTTTTGCGTTTGTGCGTGCGTTGCGCGTGTGCTTCGTGTGCTGCGTGTTTGCGTCGTTGCTGTTCTTTTTGCGTGCCGCGTTTGTTTTGTTGGTTTCTGCCGTGCGCGTTCTGCGCGTTTCTCGTTCTGTGCGTGTTTTGTGTGTTGTGTGTGTGCGTGTGTTATATTGCGTGTCGTGCGCGCGCGTGCTTTGTTGTGCGTGTGCGTGTATTGTGCGTGTGCGTGTGCTTGTGCTTGTGCTTGTGCGTGCGTGTGCGTGTGCGTGTGCGTGTGCGTGTGTGTGTTTTGTTGAAAAGAACGGTTTACATTTTGAACAAAGTGTCTAATTTTATTATACTAGTGTTATTGTTATTTATTTATAAATCTTTATTGCTAAAATTCTTATTAATTTCACAATTATTAATTAAGTATTGTTACAATAATAAATAAGGATTGTTAAAATTGGTTTACTAAACAGATTTCAATTTACAAAAGTCTTGTATTTGAGTATGGCTTGAGCAGCGGTCTATAACTTATTAGAATCTCACTTAAAAATTACATTCATGTTTATTATATGGCGAAATTGATACATAATTATACAGAAAGTATTGACCACATAACAATAATAATTATGCATTTCTTTTTATACGAGGATAATAACAATGGATACTAAAAAAAACCGATAACCTACCTATTTATAAATGAAAATGTATTTGAAATTTTAAAGAAACGATCGTTAGGTACTAAAATGGCTCTAAATGTTTTATTATATCTTTTATATTCAATTATTCACATAAAGCACATTACTTAACTTAGTACCACATCAAACACTAAAATCAAAATAACTCGGAAACGCACAGGAATTTGAAACAGAAGAAGGTATATTATTTTTGTTAAACTGTATGTAGATATGAAAATAACAGTTTTTTAAATAGTCATTGGCGTAGAAGTTCTGTTTATGAAAGGGGTTGAGCACCCCTCTCTCCGCCACTGTGCAAGTTTGTGAACATTCTTATCGCTTGTCTTATGCCCTTAATTAATAGACATTATCCCCCAACATGAAAAAAATCTAAGCATTCGTTTATGAGTTATAATGAGAATTTGAGAAAAAAAAATTGTATTCAACACGTATCTCGGAAACAAAGCCTTCTACGACATATGTTTATAGGAACTTTTCTTTTAGAAAATGTGTTCCATCTCCTGTTAAAGTTTGTCTACAAAAAACTGACTCACCCTGTATATATATATATAATATACCTTAGATTAATTACGTTCTGTGCAATTTTTTGATACGACCCTTAATTTAGCGGCTAGAAATTCTTAAGGTAGAACTTAAATTTTTTTCAATATCTGGGTTAAAATATGTACAATTAAAGTCACTGGGTTAAGATATAAATAGAAGGGAAAGGAATGGAAAAGGAATCAAGGATGGTCACGTGGTTGCTGAACGGGATTTTTCAAGCAAGATACTAGAAACTAAATCTGGAGGAAACCGTGTATGTTAAAGCTACGTGCGAGCCACGTAACAGTAAGGAAGAGTGTCACAACCTTCCTCCTTTCTACGTAGGTTTAACACTAAAGACTTTAGTGTGTCGGCATTAATCACCTGGGAGTTATTGTAGTTTAGGGTGATTAGCGTTACACACTGTGGTGTATTCATGTTTACGTGTAGAGAAGACCTTGTACTCAAAATTCTTAGGGCCCACGTGATTCTATTTCCGGCGCCGTACATTTCCACTTTATCGGTCATATCGCCAAGAAAATCACTGACAGGTGGAGTTCACTCACCAGGACATTGCGTGAAAGTTAAGAAATCTGTATCAAAGTACAGAATCCGTTCAGAAAGTTTTTCCAGGTAACTGTACAGCACCAGGCGACCATTGGCGGTTGTGTAAGCTGTCAAGACGACGTTGGCAGTATTGAGCTATTTGATCCCATCTTCGGGTCTAAGCCAGTTTACGACCATAACTTCCTCGTTCACTTTAACATGTACTGGACCTCCTTGGAAGGATCGATCATAATTTTGAAAAACTCGTGAGGATTAGAAAAAAGTGTCGTTTGTATTAAATTATCCCGCTGCCCGAACTTGCTCCAAAATGAATTTAAAAATAATTTTGAAGTATATCTAAGGCCTGGTTTTCCGCAAATCTCGTCTTTGTCCAGCTGGACACTCTCCTTTCCAAACATTCGCGTATGTATCGATGCTTCGATTGGTCGTCGTCGTTACACCATGAAGACCAGTCCGAACACGGTTGCTTGATTTTGAGAGAGTTGTCGTATTGGCAAACTTCATACTCCCACGTAAATTTACGTTCCTCCTGTGTATGGGTGCAATCCTGCTGGAACATAGTTTCAGCGCAAGTTCTGTACAAGACGAACATTAATTTACGGTGCATTTTAAGAATCAGAACAGGATAGTACACATATGTTGGTGGGAGCACGCTAGATTTCACAAGACCCTCAACAGTGTGTAAGTCGAGACTTGAGCACTCAACACCAATGTGAAGTGTAGAATGACCCATCGGATACTTGGAATATTTGGTCACATAGGGGTATAGTGAACAAACATCCAAATATCTGATTTGAATATCTTATTCCGCCTTATAATACAACTTAACTGCATTAGTACGACCTTCGAAGAATCTATCACGGGGATTCAGAGGTGACTGATTCAGCACGTTGTTTGAGCCACCGAACGGCCAGATTTTGTTTTAAAAATGATCTGAATTTACATTCCCAAATTTCTATTAAATCATAGTTAAAAGAATGTATCGTGTGTGATGTTGCCAATGTTCTCCACGGCGCAAAAGAACGCTGTGCTCTGCTCGGGTTTACTATTCTATTATTATACAGCGTTTGTGTCGTGAGAAAACCCATCAACCAGGATGCCTTCCCTTAACCATACTCCATGTGCAAGAAAATCCTACGGGTTGCCTGGAAAAGTCAGCATCATACCAACCCGGTCCGCTAGATTAAACCATGCACACACTTTTACCAGTAATGCATCTAACGAGTCCTGCAACAAAGAAGTGTAATTTTAGTAAACTGTATCTTAGTACAGAAGAAATCAGCTAATAAGATTGAAAATACGCAATTTATTGTTGCTTGTCTTAAGTCATGTAACTAGTGCTTGATTAGAATCGACATCTTTAAATTTAAACACATCCATCTTCGCAGTTGTATTAAACTTCTTAATGTACTTCTCCCCCGTAAATACCGTTTTAAAATATTTATTATCCTCTAAGGGTGTTGAGGTAATTCCATCAGCATATAGGGGTTCTGGATGCTGATCACCATTTCCCCGTCTGTACTCTGAAATTAAAAATACAAATTAAAGCACGAAAAATATAAGTATAGCGTCTGTATTGTTTGTTTGTACTTACAGCTATGTCCACGGACGCACTTGTAGACTGCGGTGAAATATGGGCATTGCAAACACAATCGACGGCTCAAGAAGTTAATGGCCTCTAAAAGCAACACATCGATTACTTATATAAAATTACGTAAACATTTAAAAATATGATGGATTGTACAGCAAACAATACAGTTTTGCATTTTATAAAAAATTATTCTACTTACAGCGGTAGGTCCAACGTTTTTAAATAATTGTACTCCACCAACGCATCCACCACCGCTAACATTCCCTGCCGCTTTAGCAAGAATCTAGAATGATAAAGAAGTATTAACAAATCGAACAAACCTGAAATGTTATCGCCATTAATTCGGATTGGATCTTTTGCGTTGCGTCACGTAACCTCTGGAAACGCCCTAGTTCAATTCCCGTAATGGTTTCACCACCAACTACGCGCTTGATCATGCGATAGTACATTCATACAACTTTATCTTCGGACATCAATCCATCTTCGAAAATATTTAGAAGTGATGAAATTGTTAGCTTGACATTGTAACAGAGACTTGTGAAGTGTGAATGAGATGAGAGCGTGATTAACCGGCTTTTATAGGCGCAATTTAATTAACTGGAATTTCTGCGTCAACAAGTTTAAACAGGAAAAACAAGTCACGCAAACAAGGTCAACATCGTAATTACATATTCAAGGTACCTTTCACATAATTTCCTAATTAAGCGACTTTCTATATGTAAGGTGTTGGTAGAAGTTATTTTCAAATTAACATCTTAAACTGTCATCAAGTGTTTCCATCTAGAGGATATTGAAACAAGATGTAGACTTGAAAGCTGAACCAAACACAGTAAAAGCTTTTGCTATTCGTATATGTCTTGGAACAAAGGTTATAATAAATTTAAAAATGGTATCCGTCTTAACAAACTTAAAACGTTCAGATAGAGTAATCTGATCATCCTCACTTTATATGCTTTAACATGTCTCTTAGTAGTATTTGGATTCAATCAATCAAAAATCTTAAATTGTTTTATTTCAGGTTGGTTTTTGTAAGCTGTAACATGAATCACATCAATATTTTTTTAATTGAAAGTTGGTTTTTGCAACCTGTAAGTTAAATAAAATTTTATCAAATTTTAAAATCTTACTTCTACATGTAAAATGTTGGTAGAAGGTATTTTCAAATCAGCATCTTAAACTGTCATCAAGTATTTGCATCTAGAGGATATTGAAACAATATGTAGATATTGACAACTAAAATAAACACAGTAAAGGTTTTTGCTATTCGTATATTTCTCGGAACATAGGTTGTAGTCACTTTAAAAATGGTATCCGTCTTAATAACCTTCAAACGTTCAGATAGAGTAATCTGATCATCCTTATTTTATACGTTTTAACATGCTTCTTGCCAGTATTTGGATTCTATAAATCAAAAATTTTAAATTGTTTTGCTATAGGTTGGTTTTTGTAAGCTGCAACTTGAATCAAAACAGTATTTTTTAAATGAAAGTTGATTTTTTTGTAACCTAAAATTTAAATAAAACCGACATTTTAAAATATAATTGTATAAATCTTATTTCTACTTATAAGTAAGATGTTGGTAGAAGTGGTTTTCAAATCAACATATTAAACTTTCATCAAGTGTTTACATCTAGAGGATATTGAAACAAGATGTAGACATATACTCTTCCTTACGTGGCTCGTACATCGCTTTAACACGCACGATCTCGCCCCAGTTTTAGTTTCTAGTACCTTGTTTTAAAAATCCCGTTCAGCAACCACCTGACCGTCCTTGATTCCATTTCCATCCCTTTTAATTATATCTTAACCGAGTGACTTTAATTTTAGACATATTTTATCTTATAATACACGATACCGGAAAAACTCTTTTGTTATTGTATAGGGATCTTTACGACAAAAGTTTTTAAGAATAACTCGTGACGTGAACGGATGACTCCATGTGCCTGAGACCAAGTCTTTAAAGCCAAATAAGGTGTGGACATTCTGTCATACGTTACTGTATTGAGCCTAATTTTGAATCGGGAGAAGATCACCAATAATAACATGCAAGTGCATTTGTTCTTCGGCAACCCACATTATCCAATAAATTTTTTCGATATCCGTTTCGACTACTATTTTATGTTGTCTAAACCGAAGTAATAAGGAAATTAAATCTTATTGTATTTTTGGCTTGGTGTGCTGTCATTAAACGAGTAGCTTTGTTGTATGTTATATTCGCGTAATACGCCGTGATGTGGTAAATAATATGCCTTATCTAATGACGCTCTGACTAATGGCATGTGCCCCAGGTTAATGTATTCACATAAAAATTCACAGTTGATTTTCCCAAATGTATCATTAGCTTGAAATTTGCGTTCAATGACAAAAACCGCTTAAGTGCTATTGCACGGGTGTCAGATAATGTAGGTATTGAATAATCTAACTTTCCATCATCAGCTTTAATAGTAGTTTCATGGAATATAGCTTCACATTCATCTTTACTTTCGCATTCTGATGAACACACTCCCTCAACTTACCAAAACTTCTCTAACTGATCTTGAATATCATCATACTTAGAAAAATTACATTGCAATCCCTTTGGCCTGCTTAGAGATAACGGACCAGAGACAATCTAGCCCAATTTAGTATTACGTATTTGCAACCTGTTTGTATTTACAATATGCAATTCATAACCTAGCGCTTGCCAAAAAGCGTCAGCTCCTAGCAACAAGTCAACGTTATCTGGCTTGCCAAATTCAGGATCTGAGGAAACTATATGCTACGGAAATTGTAACTCACGCGTGTTTATTAGCCAGGTAGGTAATTTACCTGTTATGTTCTTCATCACGTAGCATATAATTCGGCCTTTAAAATCTGTCTGCGTTGACTGTAACGTAACTGAACAAGTTTCATTTAGAGAGGTTGATATACTACTAATACCAGTGATATAAGTGTTTTTCTGTATTTTTCGCTAAATTCAATATATTTTGAAATTCTTTAGAAAAAAAGTTGGCTGAGGCCCAGAATCAAGTAAAGCGAGAGTGTAATGCTTACGTGTTATTAATTACTTGAACAAATTGCCTTTACTTCTGGCTGACTTTGATGTAATAAATAGTTGTGCTTACCTTTCATGAAACAGTTTTCAGACGACTCCAGCGCATTATCTTCTCAATTCTGCTTGTTATAGACAAATTTAAAACTTCCTCACATTTATAAATTGAATGTTCTAATTTGCACTAATAGTAAACAATTCGCTTCTTTGTTGAGAAATCTTTTTTTAACGGGAGTACCTCTACTCCGATTTAACTTAGTACGAACACCAAGTAATTCTAAAAATTAAATCTTCGATTCTAAAAGGTAAGGTATCCCAATTGTCCACTGACTCAGCTAGTGTCGACGAACAATCTAAATATTTGCGCGCCCTATCTAGTGACCCAGATCTAACTTTCCTAACCAATCATTCCCATGCAGCCTGATAATTAGTTGCAGAAAAATCGAGACTTGAAATGATCTGAGTGGCCGATCCATCAAGAGACGAACGCTAATAATAAAACCTTTCCGTACCATTAAATGATGTATTATTTTGGATCACACACTCATATTTCGTTTTAAATTCCAACCATTCTTCAAAGTTTCCCTAAAACTTTGAGAGTTCGATAGTTGGCAGTTTAAATTGCGATGATTTTTGTCTAGAATTCTCAACCTCAACTTGTTAATGCTTGTCAAAGAAATACAAACAGCTAAGATCTATCGCAAAGATTGAGATCAATCAAATCACTAAACAAAATTTACAGGCATAATTGAAACATTGGTGACATCGTAAAGTGTGGTTATACCCAATTCATGTTGTCCTACTAAACAAGTAGATAAGGAACAAACTCGTCCAATGTCAATTTCCTAATAGCCGGCCAATGGACACGTGCGCTCTACTTTCCATTCAGAGAAGACAGGCACAGTTTTTGACTGCGATTCAAATTACTCGGTCTTGCTATCTGTCATCTTCTGACTGCTCTCTTTCCGGCTAATCCCTGTTATTGCCGTTAACAAAATCCGGCTCGAAGGACCATCCGCTGAATTTAAAGCTTTGCTTTTTTTATTTTACTAGTTTTGTGAGACGGCGCAGTTATCCATTAATGAATTAGAATTATTTATTAATGCTGATTCTCGTGACAAACTTTTTATTATGACATTAATATGACTATGTTTAAACAAACTCTTTTTATAACCCTACCATAATTTTATAATAATATAAAAGACACGTCGATATTATCAGAAGCTTATACACCTTTAATTACCAAATTATTAAATAATAGTATCATTAGCTTTCCCCATTATTGTACATAATTAAAATATTTAGCTTTTGCGTTTCTTAAATGGTGCATTTTTCGATTTACATAAATCTATACGTTTCAATAACAATTATAGTTATCGTCCGATGTAAATATTCTAACACCTCAAGCAATTCTTATAGATATTACCATTTACTGAGGACGATAACTGTAATTGTTATCGAAACGTAGAGCTTTAGTTTATTTAGCCAAATAAAACAATAGCAGTCGATATTGTTTTCTAAGGTATATTAGTCATTTTTAAGTATAATTATGTTTGAAGTGGTGAAAATCAAAAATATAGGTATGCATTAGTTACTTTAACGTTGAGAGTTTCATAATTCCGTATTTCATGTCACATGAGTTATAATTTTGGGAAATATGCACATAATAAGGATATTAATGTTTATATTTGCATTTTTTTCGAATTTTGTTCTTATGTAATTTCTGATTAGAATGTAAATTGTTTTGATAATGTTCAGCAATAAATCATGTGTCATACCAATCTCGTCGTAGTTTGACTTCTTTGTGTAAGTTGTAATAGGATTTGAATTAGAATCGATTTCCGCTGCATCATCAAAAACAATTTCATTCTTTATTCCTTTGCATAGGAGTGTGTATATATGCCAATCTTTAAAAACCATTTGATGCTAATACATTTCAATAATTTCTTTCATTCCATTCTTTTAGAACCAAAGTGTAGTGCAGTGATGTGTAGATCACTGTTTCAACGCTTTAAACATTGTTATATTTTTACTTTAGATAATGCACTAAAATTAAAGCAGAATGTGATTCATTAATTCGAAATCTTGTATTGAATGTAGTTTAAGAAGTAATTTAAAATAGTAGATACGAGGTGCGCCATTTTGTTGCCGGTACTACCTTTTCTTCAGAAAGCGGGTGTAGTCGTGTTTGTTAGGGTTGTAGGCCCAACCAGATAACTAAACTTCTTTTCATAGCCTACACTAGTAAAGATTGGAATGTGGTGCATAATAGTGATTCAATATAAAGCAATCGACATGTGCAATTGGCCTTTACAATGAACATGCGATAATACGAATTCAAAATGTTCATCGCGTAATTCCGTCTGATAACGAAGGCCATTTTGTTTTCTTCCCATTCCTCAAAAATGAAGCAAAAAAAGCCAGACCGTCTAAACAGCATATTTTACTATTCCAGAAACTTGTTTAGGAAAATATATGATCAATTCGGCTGGAAGGGCCAAAGATATATATTTTATGAATAATTTATTGATTTGAATTAATGTAGTTCAAGTTTTTTGACTACATTAATATTATTGTTTTTAGATATCTCTGTTGGCCAAGATACATACGTCAAAACAAGTAAAAATATCTGGTGTGGAACACCACACGACCTTCCAACCCACAAATTGGAAATTAAAAGAAATGAAATAATTTTAATGTCCTTATAGTATATTTTCCAGTAATGCACCTATTTTTAAACACATTAGAAGCGAAAAAAATTATATACAGAGTGGTAAGAAAAATTTACATTTTTTTTAAATGGGATATCCTGACTACTATTGAATATTAAAATAGCGTTTCAAAAGACAATTTCAAAAATATAGAGTAAGAAAGATAGGTTTTTTGTTTCTGACTTATACGCGTTTATCTGTCAAAAAGTGTCCCAGGTTCAAAGGCCTGTAAAATGTATTTTATTGGACTTAGAAACTTTTATGTAGCGCCAAAAAAATTGTAATTAGTCTTCTATCAATTGATCCTCTCAAATTCTAAGAGCTATCAATAAATAAGTTTTCTGCATTTTTTTAGGTGCAACACCCTGAAGTGCAACATTTTTTTCGTCAAAATATTTCGTTTTTTTTGTATGTTTTAAATTGGATATAGGACCAATTGTAATGCAATATTGGTTGAAGGGTTTCAAATAAGTTCAGTACTGCTTCTATCAACACTAATGATTCATTAAGTTCAATAACAAAATTCATGCGTAAACGTTGATTTTGACATATTTAAATATATAAAAATATAAACTACGCCACTGTTAGTGGTTTAAATTGAATTATGATTACATTGATATATTTTATTTGAATATAACGTAACACCTAAACAGTTTCAATTTAGGATACAATACGATATTAAAAAAGGGCAAAATGAAGTTTTAAGCAAAATTTGAAGTAATGCTTTTAGTAAGATACAAATTTAACATTCTTTCTAGCAATGACGAGTCTGCACTGTCTGTGTGCGGCTTTGTCTTAGTTTCAAGGGTAACAAAAAGAGGCGCCACTTTTCAGTGAAATTAACGTAATTTTCCTAAATTTGCAAACGATTGTAGAAAATTATGTAACAATGGGAAGGGCATATTGTGATGAATAAGGACAGAACATTTTTTTCATATAAAAACATTGCGCCGATTTGAATTTAGGCAAAATAAAATTTTATGTATATTGCGCAATAAAAATAAAAGGTAAATTTTAAAGAAAATGAACAGGACCGTCTTTATAATCCACTTTACGAATTTTCATTGGTTAAATAAATTATCCCTTCTAGTTTAGGGATGAGAAGTTATAAATATAGGTGCAAAAATAACAAGAAGGGCGTCTTTAATTCAGCTGCCGAAAGACACAATCGCATATATGTAAATTTTGAATGTCCAAATAAGTGGTGACATTGAAAACCAAGTGCGGCCATTTTCTAAAATAGTTACAAATTCATAAATTTCGTGTTAGTTATTAACATAAAGTTACAAGGCCATTTGATTTACAAAGACGTAAAAGTGTTTATATAGTCAGATAAAAAATAGCTGACTTATAAATTGTAATATGGAATAATTTATCTAACATTGGTTAAATTTAAAGTTCAACAAACAGTTAGTGTATATAATAACATAAGTTAAATAATAATTGGCTGGTCTACAATTATTAGTTATCAATGGAAGGCTTAAGGATTGTTAATGACAATTGGATTTTAAACTTAACATTACATTAGGTAAACAATTGGTTTAAATAATTACATCTTAAATTGGGATTGTAAATGTAATTAATGTAATTTTAAAATTATAACCTAAGTTGTGTAAACAAGAAAACCGCTGATGACAACCCAGGCAAGTTGTATCGAACAGTTGAAGAAATAAACTCTAATTTGGTCTGTCAAGAGACCAATGGCGTTTTGGTAATTGAAGAATGGAAAATGGAAACAATTATTTTTCAACTTTGACAAAATTGTTTTCAACATCTTAACAATTTTAAAAGATAGGTATTTTATTATGTTTATTACGCTTATTTTGAATCCACAATTCGATATTGTTTAATTTTTCGGGGACATACTCATTCTTTACTGAACATTTTGAAAATTAAAAAAAAAGCTATTAGAATTTTATTTGGGTTAACTAAGCAGGATAGACCATTAAACACAATATTATGTCAATTTACAGCCTGTTTGTGTTTAGTAACAAAAGCAATTAATTACCTTAAAAACTCTTGATTTCCGCTCATATAACACTAGAAACTATTTATATAGAAATGATTTAAGTAATCGTGCAATATACTATAGATCTTACATATTTACGAGGCATGACTTTTAAGTGCTGTATACAGGGCATAGTAGGCGGCGCTAATCAAATGTCACTACTAAAACTTAACCTCTATCTTTAGTATAAACCATGATACAAATACACAGGTATGCTACGTAGAAATCTTAAATCGGTAGAGGCCGCGCATGACGTCATTCACGAAGCACGGCGGCCATTTTGTTTATTAAATTGCTATTTGCTTACATCGTTGTAGGTGTTTAGGTAGTGTTTGAACTGTGTATTGTTTATAAATATAATATTTGTTTGTGATTAGACTACTATAAACGAAATATGCCGGGCTGTGCTGTTGCAAAGTGAGCTAATTACACCCGTAAAACGAAAGGCACCGGAATTAAATAGTTTTAAGTTTCCGACAGATGATGATCTTTGCAAGCAGTGGATTGTGGCATGTAGGCGCGAACTCAATTATCTTTGTAAAATTAACTAAGTACCTAGCTACTTATTAACTTTTACTTAATGCTTTCTTTTTTATTCGCATTAGAATCTAAATTCTTCTGTGCCATTGGTAAATGTAAATTAACGTAACTGTGCTTAGTATAAATGTAAAATTAGTTGTAAAACGGGAGATTTATTTGTAGTTTAAAAATAAATTATTAATTTAGAAACTGATACTACATACACTACTGGAATTAAATAAATGGCAATGTATAATTATAGATTGTTTTATCTATTTTTTTATCTTCAAGAGGGTTTTTAACCTACAAATGCAAATTAGTCTGATGTAAATATTTATCTAATCACTTACAATAAAAATTCTTAACAAGATGTAACTTAACACTAAACTTCCTATAATCCTATCTGAAGTATGAAAATGTAAACTTTCACTATTAACACTCATAATAAAATACTTATCTTTTTTGGGATTTTTTATGGGATTTTTTAAAGTACACCATTAAAAAATCCCAAAAAAATAAGTATTTTACTATCTGAAGTGTCACTAATTTTCAGAAAACTGAAGAAAAAGCCAATCGAAAGGTATTCGTCCTTCTTGCACGAAATTTTGCTCCGCGCGTAACGTCATTCATAGGTCACATTCTGAGAGTTGAATGCGCCGTAGCATACCTGTGTATTTGCATCATGGTATAAACTAAATCCAAAGTGTCAGTGCAATATGTATAGTGTTGTAGATACAGTGAATTTTCAAAGTTTACAAGTTGTTAAAACATGGAACTAAACCGAGAAAATTTTCACGCAATAATTTCGAACAGAATGATTTCAACAAGAATGCCTCGCCGAGTTTCTGTTTTCGGAAATAAAGCACCACATCAGTCGCCAATTTCTCGGTGGTATGGAGAATTCAAACATGAACGGATGAGTTATATCGACGATCCAAGGGCAGGTGCATTAAAAACGACCGTCATTCAGGAAAACATCGATGCTGTGCGCAAGCTTATCAAGGACATGTGACATATCGTGAGATTTAGAATTCATGGAGGATTTCAAAGACTTCAATTCAAAAAATTTTGCATGAAGAATTGGCGGTCTCCCGTTGGACACCGCATCTGTTGACCGAAGAACAGAAATAAGCTAGGGTCAATTGGTGTCAAAAATCTCTAGACCGCTTCAACGCAAGAAACTCTAAAAACGTGTACAGCATCGTCAGTGGTGAAGAATCGTGGATTTACTCATATGAACCCAAAAATAAACGCCAGTTTGGGTGATCCAAGGTGAGAAAAAAAAACAACAAAAGTAATCCGTTCTCGAAGTTTATCTAAAAAGATGGTCGCGACATTTGTCAATTGGTATTGGAAGTCGACATAAAAGACTTAAAAACGTTAGGAATGTAGTGGGATACTCTTTTTATGTTGAGTTTCTCATTTAAATTTCTGTGATGATCGTTGCTTTAATAATGTATCTTTAACTAAATGTGTGATGTTGGCCACTATAGCACGAACTTTCGATCTGTTAGATATTATAGGTCATGTTATAATAGTAAATTTTGCATGCAACGTCTTTGGCAACGAATACCTCATTGGGACGATTGCTTACCGACAGATTTAGAAAATATTTGGTTAAGTATTTAAAAAATTTACAAAATATTAAATAAATAAAAATAAGACCAGTTACATCCCTCTCTTGTTACCCATTCGTAAACATCTATTAATCGAACTTAACATAAACAGTTGAATAAAATACTTATCTTTTATGGGTTTTTTAAATAGTGTATTTTAAATTATACAATCTAAACGTTTCGATAACACTTACAGTTATCTTCCTCAGTAGTAGTTTTTTAACTTTTGCAAAATTGTTTACAACATCTTTAACAATTTTTAACACATATTACTACTGACGAAGATAACTGTTAATCAAACGTTAGATGTATAATTTAAAATACACCATTTAAAAAAACCAAAAAAGATAAGTATTATATTATGTGTGATAATGGTGAAAGTTTACATTTTCATATAAACAGTTTAAAGTTATTTGTTACTAATATTCATATGTAATATGTTGTAATGGCAGTCGAAGTTTTATTAAACACAAATACAACTTTCTGATGCGTTTTAGAACCTCCCTGTGCTTTAAAAGTCAGCAGATTACCACATGCATCGATTCGAATGGTGGCAGAAGTAACACCGCAAGTTATAAAACCATTGAATAATGAAATCTTATTGCGTTATAATAAACGAAGTCGTAACCTAAATTATCATATTGCTCAATATGTGCGGTTTAAGAGTCTACTGTATAGCATAAAGATCGATGTAATATGTTGCTAGATTAAATCATAATAATAATAATAATAATGCTTATTGCGGCAATTGTGTTTGACAAAAGACACATAAACAGAAGTCATACATAAGCAACTAAATTATATTATACTACAGTTCTCAAATTCAGCAATACTGTAAAATGCTTGTTTTATTAAAAATAATTTTACCTTAGTTCTTAATATATTATAATTTTTCCTTATATCAGAAGGCAACAAATTAAAAAACTCAACAGATAAGTTTACGTGACTTTTATGCGTTTTAGTCAACTTGAAGAAACTCCTACATAAATCTTTACAGTTCCGTGTGTCATAACTGTGTACGTCAGCTCTTACATTCAGTTCCTGAGATATTGTTTATGCGTACATTATACAATTTAATACATAGATACAAGGGATGGTCAGAATTTGATGATCTTGAAAAATTTGTTTGCAGTTTTCTCTGTATCCAGGGGCATCCTAAGATACGCACCGCGCGACGCTGAAGAGAAAACGTGGAGTGTTTGAACAATTGCCCCAAGCAACATTTCAATAACATAAATGACATTTTCTAAATGCATTATAAGCAAACTTTAAGGTATGGTTTGAGATATTTTGAGCAAGTCGACGTAGAAGATATATATATATATATATATATATATATATATATATATATATATATATATATATATATATATATATTATGTACAAAGTACTTTGGCAAGAGGGTTTGTATGTCCTGCAAAGTTTAACTTAGGGTCTACCCGAAGTCCAGGAAATTTCGCGTGATCTGGATTCGCAAAATTAAACTTTTTCATTGACGTAACCATTTGAACCGTTTCAAAGTTTGTACCTAATAACCTATTCTTTATTCACTAAATATAGAAGTCTTCAACAGCAACAAGAAAGTATACAATGTATTATCAAATACAATGCTTCATCTAAATTTAAGTGGTTTAAAACTAGTTATATTCGATACTTCTGTTTTGTATTTGAAACGAGTGGCAAATTGTAGGTACAAACTGTTTAATCCACAAACATTATTAATCCACTAACCCTAGAAGTATATTAAATAGGCTTATGCACCATCGATAAACAGTGTTTCCAATGTTATTTTTTTACATCTCCACTTTTCTAAAATGAAAATTACAATCAGTGGAGAGTGATAATATGTTCTTACATAATGTATACAAGTTTCTTTAAACAATAATGTGATGTGACTGTACAGCTGCAGTTACTAAGCTAAGCTTTTCAATAAAGATTATTGTAATGTAATGATGGTTGATATAGAACTTTCTGGTATGCGTATGTGTTATTTTGATTATGTAAATAATTAGAGTTATGTAGCGATACATTATGATTTTTGTTGCGTATTGTACAATAATATTTTTATTTGCTATGTTTTTTTTACAAAATTGGCATATGAAACTATTTTGAGATAAAGCGTAGTTTTAGTAAGTGTTGATTTCTGAACTAGTATGAGTGCCAACATTTACCATTGTCATGTGTATATGGTTGTTGAGAATATGGGTTTAGAATGTGAGGTTTGCTTTATTTTATACAAGAATTTAATATTTTTTCATAAGCAACACTTTTTACTTTCTTATACGTGAAACCGTAAGTAACGTATTGTTTTCGCGAAAAAAACTCGGTGTCGATATTTTAACAGATTTACATGTTATATTTCTTGAGATACTAACCAAACTTATTTTTGACCTTCCGTCTAAAGGGACAGTTATCAGTCAAAAAATTCAAATTTGAACTGTGACCGGAAAATGTTCGTTTGCTATCCCCTGAGATCAAAAAAATGGTTATTAAAAAAAGTCTGTATGGGTGTGTGCATGCATGGTGCGTGCACATCTGTGTGTATGATTGTGTGTCCGCAGATACCTTTAAAAATGTGTAACGTGCGAAAATCGACGTTAAAATCGATATTAATTAATCAACAACTTTCTAGATATTACTTTATTGAAACTACACTATAAAATTCTTAAATTGACATAGTAGCGCCACCTATGGGACATTAGTAGTACTTCTGCCGGATTCAAAACTGTCTACGTCGAGGTAACTGTTTTGTCTGTTTGATTACCCCTAGACGGCGATACAGGTAATATAGTGACTTATGAAAATGTAAACTTTCATAATTATCACACATAATAAAATACTTATCTTTTTTGGGTTTTTAATGGTGTATTTTAAAATATACCATTATAACATCAATAACATCTTAAACAATTGGTATATCTCATATAACTAATTTCCAGGAAATAAATTCTGCAATGTGTTTTAGGTCACCATTGGGCGAAGATTAAACGCGTTTCTTGGAAAATGTTCTATTTTTACTTTTATTGATGTCATCGACAGCTCTAGAATAGAAAATTTAGTTAGAAGTAATTCATTAAGTTGTTGCTGTACTTAGTTTGATAATGATTACTGTTTGCTGAATGTAGCTAATATATACAGGGTGGGTGTCTACTGCGTGGGCGGAGATATCAAAACCAATTTTGGTGTGGTAATGCACCGCGATGCGAGCGTTATCACCACGATTTTGTAAATCTGTTTATATCACCCACTATTAATAATAGTCTACTAACAAACAAACTGGGAATTTTTTTGAAAACATGTAAAACTATACAGAATGATTAACTTACGCGAAATGTAATTTTTCTCAATTTTTTCAAATGCAACAACCTGTATATTTTTTCACATTTCGATTCCCTGTGAAAATTAGATACTAATTGATAATAGGTTTCATAGCCATAAGACTGACCCTTCTTGAGGTATTGATGCTTTATTTGAAAATATTGACAAAATCCAGAGCAAATAAGAAAATACGAATGGGAAATAAATTCTTTAACTGACAGGAAAACTTAATCAATAACTAAACAATAAAATAATTCTTTACACCTAAAAATAAGTTGGACAAGTAAACATAAACGAATAAAACCATAAATTCAAATTAAATGTTTAAAATTCTGACCACGCCTAGCTAAACACTTTGTAATTCGCTCGGCAAACCAAAGATTCAGTCTCAACAACATTAGAGGCGAAATGGATTGAACCGCAGCTTTAATTCTATTTTTCGTAACTTCGCTCGTGGTGGGAGGATGTTGGTAAATTTTTTCATTAACGTAGCCCCAAAGGGCGAAATCAAGGGGCGTAAGATCCGGTGATCTGGCTGGCCAGTTTTGCACACCACCTCGTCCTATCCACCTCATCGGATAATTTCTATCGAGATATTGCCTAACAACGTTGATTGCATAGTGAGAAGGAGTGCCATCCAGTTGAAACCACATCGTACGAATATTATCTACCTCGATATTTTCTAAAAGCTCGGGTAAATCATTTTCCAAAAACTGTAAATATATTTCTCCAGTAAGACTCCCATTAAAGAAAAAAAGGACCAACCACTTTAAAATTGATTATACCACCCCACACATTAACTGACCATCAATGCTAGATATCAACAACTATTAAAATGTGTGGATTAGTATCTGAATAGTGATGATATATAGTTAGGCGTATTAATATTGCAATTATTGTGAAAAGTTGCCTCATCCGTAATTAGAATGTTATTAACAAAATTGGGTTCTTCATTTACTTTAGTAGTTACCCATTGGCAGAAAGCTTCACGATTTTGAATCTATTTCACTTAAAGCTTGATGTTGCTCGATATGATACGGATTCAATTTTTTTTTTTTTAATAAAGCTCTGTATTTCTATTTGGGTCTAGGTTTGTGCTTAGCTCTCTGGTACTAATTTGCGGATTTTCTATAAGAGATGCCACAATTTGAAACTCAATTTCTTCATTTGGGCTTGTTTTTGCGCACTTGGGATAACACACACTTCCAGAATTTATAAATCTCTCAGCTACATTCATAAACGATTCTTTCCACGGCTGTCTTCTCTCTGGGTATCGTTTACAGTACAAACGGGTAGCCAGCAAAGCATTTCTTTGAGCTTCGCCGTAAATAAAGATCACATCGACCATTTCTTTTTTGGAAAAGTTCATTTTATAGAAAAATTGACAAAACGACAATCCAAAAACACACAAACTAATGGAACAATATTTTAATGATTACACAAACGTCAAAACAATAGAAGCAATTATTCCTCTTTATTACGAGCGGTTAGCCTACCTGATTTGTTTTGTTGAATTCTATTATCATAGTAAATTTGTATTTTTATGTAAAAGCGTCAATATCTCAAGAAGAGTCCGTCTTATGGCCTATTATCACTTAGTATCTGCTTTCACGGAGAATCGAAATGTGAAAAAATATACCTTTAAAAAATTGAGAAAAATTACATTTCGCGTAAGTTAACCATTCTGTATAGTTTTACATGTTTTCGAAAAATTTCCCAGTTTGTTTGTTAGTAAACTATTATTAATAGTCAGTGGTATAAACAGATTTACAAAATCGTGGTGATAACGCTCGCATCGTGGTTGCAAAGTCAACTCTATTTGGGAACTAAAGTAACGATATCTGTAGAACGCTTAGTGATACAGATACAAATTTCTATACTTTTATTCTAAATGTAACTATGCATCCAAAAATGCAAAAATATACAGGGTATTCCATTAAGAAAAAACACAGGTTCGGGTTGGCATATTTTTGTCAATCACCCTGTACATACCTAAATATTTTTAGAATGTAGGTCCAATGATCGTGTATTACCACACCAAAATTGGTTTTGATATCTCTAATAGTTAAGGAACAATCTTCCGTCCACGCAGTAGGCACCCATCCTGTATATAAGAAACGTTTCTTCAGCTCATGGGTAAGATATTTCCATTCCCTTAATTTTTGGTAATTCTATAATTTCTTGTAGCGACCGGAATACTCTAATTAAACCAATCGCTAGTCCCAAGGCTGGTAGTTATAAGTATTCGTTATTACATCATTTAAGCTCGCGCATGAACTTAGTGAACACTCACGTTAGATTATTTTAGCTTTTTATTTTCTTCTGGGACCATCCTTTCGCTGTTGCATATATGTTTCTCCTCCTTGACCGTTTTGTTGTTGGTGGATACTCATTGAGACTTCCCTATACCACCAGAATAAGCTTGGTTGGTAATGTCTTTAGTCAACCTTCTTACGATCTTTACGTGGCACCACTACGAAGTGTGAGCTTCGACGATTATACTATAAGACTGTCCTTTCTCCAGTTGTTTCAACCTGCGCTCGTCTACGTCTGCATCGATGAGGACGAACTTTGTTAACGTCCAGGTATAAGGTGCAATCAAAGCTTTCTATACAGTATGTGTCGACTCCCTAGTCACTAAGTTTTTAATGTAAACTCTCATGTCTCGTAAACTGCCCTCTGCAGTTGTCGATACATTTGATTTGGCTGATGATATTACCAGATTTATAGTGTAATACTTTTATTATGTGAACTTTCGTCTGTAGTTTTCAATGTAACCACCATTCTACGTATATCCTTTGTATGTATCTCACTATTGTTGAACTGATTTAATGTACGATTATCGTTAACTCCTCTTATTTTGCGTTTATAGTTATATAACTTGGACCTACTGGCAAAAATTTGCTAAGCCACTGACATAGTTAACGTTGCGCGTTCATTACCTATGTGACCTTCCATTTCCATCGTTCGTTAGTTGGTAGCTGCGGTTGCGCTACTGTTCGTGACGACGACTTGCCGCGTAGTTTTCTTTTTATACCTTGTATCCCTGTAATCTAATTGGTTCTTTTACTTCGGAATTTAGAGCGGGATATTGTGTCCTTTGAGTTGTTCTTTTAGATTAAGTATTACTTTTGTACTGTGGTTTGAAGTGTTCAGTTTATACGCGACGTGATTTTAGTTATTTGGATTGTACAGGTTTAATTTTTGCGAGTGTCCAATGCGAACTGAATAACCTTTCCCGATTATTCATGGGCGTAGCCAGCTAAGGGCAGGGAGGGGCAACTGCCCCCCCTCTGGAAGAGCAAAAATAAATTAAATAATTTTTTAATTTTAATAAATAAAAAATTAAATTTAAAATATACATATTTTTCTATTCTGCATATTTTTTTTGTTATCTGTTATTAGTTTAATTTAAGTATAATTAAAATCTCAAAGTTTTGTTTTCATTTGCCTTTTCTTTTTATCCTAAAATTTTACATTTTGAACGACCATGGACCTTGGTTTGACCCCCTGTTATAAATCCTGGCTACGCCCTTGCAATTATTATTATAATTATTTGATGGTTATGGGCAATTTTGTAAATAAACGGCAAGTCAAATTAACGAACTTTTAATTTACATTTATTTCGTTGCATGTAAGCTTTCCTTTTCAGGTTCACAGTGAAAGGTTTTTCAACGAACCCGATGAAATTTCAGAGTAATTAATTATGACTTAACAATTTTCTTACGGGATAAATAGTTACCTTTCTCGACTTGCCCTCGTCAATATTTGTTAGGGGTGTACCCCATAATAATTGTACCCATTGAGTAAATAATTGCGTTTGCTAATTAATTATTACCGTTACGTTATTACACATTTATGCAAAATGTGTTTAGTCCTTTGACGGGAATTTAAATAAAATGTTACTACGTGAACTAGTGTTTAGTTTTTTTTTTTCCCTATTCAACCTACATTACAGTTATAAAGCTTGTGGCGCTAAATTCTTGCTAGTTCTCCTTATCATTTGATAATACGAATTCTCTTATCTCACTAACCTAAATATCTCTACCGTTTATCTACACCCTAAAACTCCCCACGTCAACAAAGTGCTCCACTGTTAATTACTGGTTGACTGAGTTTTCAGCTGAGCTCCCCTATTTTAGTAGTGGGTTAAACACGTAGCAAATACTATTTTAATAACACTCCGTATTTATAATTATTAATGGAATATCTCTGTTTTGGTTAAAATCATTTCGAGAACACTACGAAAACTACTAAATTTAGAGAAAACTATGTCAAGTCATCTTAAACGGTATTAAATTTTAGATCAGTTTTCTTTAGGAAAGTTTTTCGTACAGAAATAAATAAGGCATAAAAAATGTCCCTAAAGCAATTTTTTTGAATTTCTGAACAACCATCAAGTTTAGACAAATTTTTTTGCAAAAGGTTTTCGTAGAAAGCATTAAAAATTAAATTAAAAAATGTAAAGTGATCATTACAAAATTATGCATGGAATGTGTACGGAAACTACCGATGATCTTTAAATTATTTCACGATTCTAAAAATGTGTCTCAATATAAATTAGATTACGAAAGTTTTAACATCAGCGTAGTAATGATACTTGCTTTGAGAAAGTCTAAAGTTCTGTGTTTTGGTCATTTGATTGTATTGATTAAAAAATTTGTACAAAATGTACAATATTTTGTATAAAACTTTCTGTGCTTTTATATTTATATTATTAAAACCTTAATGCATTACGTTTATAATGTTAAAATTTAGCTAATTTACGTTGATAAACATAAAATTATTGTGCTTTGAGTTGAGTGAAACTATACTAAAGAACTTCCTTATTTTCCTAAACAAATAAATTAATACTTAATAAAGATAAAAATTAATAAATTTGAAATGTTCCTCCCTCGTTACCCCATATACTCTTTGCTAACGCAACATGAATACAAGCATAAGAAAGTTATGCGCTGGCCACATCAAATGTTGATTAAAAATTTACGCATTTTTTCATAAGAAGGTAATGCAATAACCTCTAATGAATCTTTACAACCTAAGTTCATTACGTTATCCGTCTTCAAAGCAGTTATAAAGGCTAAACCCAGTTCGTAACGTATGATTTTGCAATGTCAATTAATTATCTCAGAGAAAGGCTTCCTCTACATACCTTTGGCAGATTGAAAATTGCGTTTATGTGATCGTCAATTATGATGCGTTTGTTTTCATATCTTGCGATCACTAATTACCATCGATGTCAGTTAATCTCTTTATTATCAACATTTTCAATTTGTTGCATTACTCTAACCATGATTCTAGATGACAATTTCATTATATGTTTGTAAGTTTAGTGTCTTGATGAACTAATGATAATATGTATCATGCAATGCATCCCTACCTTGATAATCTCCAGAAAATTCAGGAAATTTTATACTGTGTCAGTTCAATTCTGATAACGGTAAATGTAAAGGCTAAACAGAGTGGGCCACAGAAAACAGTACACCCCAATATTTGGCAGTATTCATTAGACTTTAAGGAAATGGTGAAATACGTCGCTTTTTGTTGCAAGGGGGACACATTTTTAGGATACAGATATCTGAAATTTGTCAACCCCCTCCCTTCCACTTCCCCAAACCTTTAATTTAAAATAGGGAATGTATCATGTGTGGCACATCATTAGAAAGGCATTTAGATGGAGTATTCAGGCATATGATCATCCATGATTTTTTTTTCGATATTTACAACGTCTTTGCAAAAAAAGTCTTAATTAATTTATAGTGCAATAAAAATATAATTTATGTAAAGTTTATATATTCAACGTCGCGAATGTTAATTTTTTTTCACATTATACATGTAATATTTCAATAAAAGCTAAATCCAATTAATTATTCCTATGCAAATCCAGAAACAATTGCATTTAATAACGAGGCACTTCATGTACGAATTATTTCACAAGACTGCATTACCCAAATGTGATGATATTACGTTTAATATGTAGGGGTAGTTATTTTTGTGGCGGTATGAAGTTTGTTAATTTTATTTCATTGTTAATTAAATATTTTATTTATTTATCTAAAGCAGTTATGTTAACATATGGAATATTGGTGCCACTTACACTTGAGACATTAATATTTAGAACCACAAATGTAGTTTTCGGGAAAAGTCTCGAGGGAAATATGGTAACAACGTTCAGATTTTATATGTGGTTAGCTGTTAAACTATGTGAATTACATTTCCATTTGATACATGCATTAAGCAACTTAACATTTATTATTAAACAACGCATCTTCAAACTTGAATATAAACATTTACTTGAATTTGTTAGATTATTTCTGTTAAATTTCACCAGCTCTATATGGAAAGTTACGGACAAAACCTTAAAAGAAATCGTATAAGACAAGGTTAAACAGGCGTCTAGCTACGCCATGACATTCTTATTAAAAGATAATTTTAAACGTAAAACATCACAAAAAAAATATCTGGTGTGAAAAAATACGGTATCTTCCAACCTAATACTTGGAAATTAACAGAATGAAATAATTTTAATAACAATTTTTTAGGATAATTATGCAACCTCTTTTATAATAAGTTAATTACGAAAATAGGCAACACTGTAAAAACAGACGTTTAACACTTAATGTCAGATAGAGGTTAATGCAACAACCGTAAACCTATGAGTAGGATTGCTGAATCCCATAAAGCATGCCAAAATATCGATCGCTCGATTCGCTTGTGACGTCACTTGCATTCCTCGGCCGGTTTGTTTATATTTACGACTGTGAGACTGTGAGTTTTTATAGGTATGAAATTTGGTGTTTTGTGTTTTCAGTGTTACTTGAACAATCTCAATAATCATGATTATTTTGATTGGTGTGTAAATACTTTTGTCTTTTGTGTTCATCTAAAAAAACTTTGTGAAAACAGATTTTTTCAACTTTAGCAGAGAATTTTAAAGCTTGAATCCTTGGCTGTTGGGATCTGTGTTTCATTGTCGCTTAGCTCTAAAAGGACACTGCATTTTTACCTAGTGGGCGTATATTTACATATACCAATGCAGGCATTTACCATTAAAACGGCTTATATCGCCAGATGCTTGTAAAAAGACTAGGTAGACTGTTGGTAGACTTAGAAAGTATAGAAAATAGGTTAGGAAGTATAATAGGCCAGGAAACTGAACTGATAATCGCTATTCGTTAGGAAATTTTTTAACCAGCAGGTATTTTGATGAAACCTTTTGCAATTTTCTTATTTAGGCCTATATCTAAGAGTTAGAAAGGGTTGGTTCGCGAGAGATGCCCCCTTGCCCCAATATAGCCCCCCTTTGGGGCAAGTGGGGTAGGAGACACTGGATTGACAATTTTTAAATAACAAGAGTCGCTGATTACGAATCTGATCTAAAAAAAAAAAAAATTCAACATGGCGCCTGGAAAATGGCTTTTCTGAGGGAAAAATCGCTAAATTTGCAATATTTGTAAAAAATATTGAAGAAGTCATTAGGAAACGATAAATTATTTATTTTGAACATATTTTAATAAATATTGGAAATTGAGAAAATTGAAAAATTCAAAATGACGCCAATTAGTACAGATTTATATCACTTCGATACATATCGTTGGAACATACGAAATTGGAAAATTCAAAATGGCATCGGAAAAGTATCAATTTTTATTTAAAATATGATATGTATGGTATGTAAATAAATTAACAAGATAATATGGATCTATTTTTGTCAAAAATATTTATTGTATAAAATATTTTTTCAAAATATTGTATCAAAATACATTTTTTCTTTGTTTATGAGAACATATAATTTATAACTGTATACAAAATAATTTGGAAAATAAATATTCATTTAGTATAAAAAGGTTTAAAAATAACTATTTAAATACATATTTAAGTAAATATTAATAATTATCGTCACTTTCAGCATCAGAGGAATCAGAGCCATTGTTTTCTTCTGGTTTAATGTCTGATAATGAGTAATTTTAGTTATCAGTTGTTAGCTCTTCAGAATTTATATCTCTGCTGCAGTTGCCAGCATCTTCTTGGATATCACCAGCAATATTAATATTTTTACAATTAGAACAGTTATCAGCTTCACAATTAACGCAAGCCGTAGAACATTTCATGTTTTTTTTACCACACCAAGCATTTGTCTTGCAACCTTTTAAGCATGAACACGAAATGACATTCATAACCGTATTAGGAGCTGCAGGATTGTTCATTTTAACAGGACTCAATATTTTATTTTCTACTTTCCATCCTCAATCTTCTGGGTTTAATACATTACCTATCCAAGTTTGGACTTGAAAATAGACTCTCTTTAATCAACAAATTAAATGAAAAAAAAAACAAGAAACAAGAGCCTTCAGTTGATTTAGCAACATTAACACCAAGATTAGATGCTTTTAGTGAACATTTAAAGAGAGTCTATTTTTAAGCCCAAACTTGGGTGGGTAATGTTCTAACCCAGAAGATTGGGGCTGGAGAGTAGAAAATGAAATATTACGCCCTGTTAAAATGAGCAATCCTGCAGCTCCTAATACGGTTATAAATGTTATTTAATGTTCATGCTTAATAGGTCGCAATACTAATGCTTGTGGGTGTCGTAAAAAATATGGAATGTTCTACTGCTGGATAAAGATTCTGAAGAGCTCACAACTGATAACGTAAATTATTCATTATCTGACATTGAACCAGAAGAAAACAATAACTCTAATTCCTCTGATGCTGAAAGTGATGATAATTATTAATATTTACTTGAATATTTATTTACATGATTATTTTTTAAACCTTTTTTTATTATAATAAGTGAATATTTATTTTCAGTTTATTTTCCAAAATATTTTGTATACAATTATAAATTATATGTTATTATAAACAAAGAAAAAATTTATTTTGATACAATATTTTGAAAAAATATTCTTCTATTCTTCTATTCAACAAATATTTTTCACAAAAATAGTTATTTACATACCATACATATCACATTTTAAATAAAAATTTGATACCTTTCCGATGCCATTTTAAATTTTCCAATTTCCCTATTTCCCGAATTTTCCCAACGATATGTATCGAAGTAATATAGATGTGTATTAATCGCTCTCATAAAAATTGTATGGATATGTTATTTTTCAATATCAAAATACCAGTTTTCCGGCGCCATTTTCATTTTTCTAATTTTCTCATTTTCCAATATTTACTAAAATATGTTCAAAATAAGTAATTTATTGTGTTCTAATGATTTTTAAATAATTTTTTCAATAATTTTTAGAAATATTGCAAACTTAGCGATTTTTGCCCTCGGTAAAGCAGTTTCCAAGTGCCATGTTGAATTTTCACTTCCTGACATCCGATACGTAATCAGCGACCTCGAAACCCATCCTCCTCTTCTCAATCTAGCGTCTGTTACTCCACTTGCCCTAAAGGGAGGCTATATTGGGGCAAGGGGGCATCTCCTACGAACCAAACCTTTCTAATTCTTAAATATAAGCCTAAATAAGAAAATTGCAAATGGTTTCATCAAAATCCATGCTGGCTAAAAAATTATAAACAAATATTAGTTTTTCCTGGCCTATAATTATACTGCTGGTGTGTGGACCTACCATTGCTTGTGATGCACTTTGTATTTAAAACTATTTTTTTTCGAAAGATCAAACTTTTATTTTCGTGAAGTGTTGCTACTTTTTTGTGAAACATTTAATGCCATCAAAATATTTTTTGAAACTTATTTGCATTCTAAGTTACAGGGGCGATTTTGAAAATTTGCGAACAATTCATTGGCGTACTCAAAATTAGGGTACCGTTTTCAAGATATAACCCAAACTTATACTTTTTAATGGGACACCCTGTATATTTATAGCCCGTTAACTTTTAATTTTTCTCTTTAAAATGATGTATAACATTATATACTTAAATTTATTATTAAACTCCGAAATCATAAAAAACTGTAAAATATTAGTTTTTTATAGGTTCTCTTTAATATTTTTGCCTTAAAAATAAAAAAAAGTAGTTAATTCTCTATTTCTATTTGTTGTGGTGAGTATCCAAAAGTTATAAAAACTTTATTTTATTAAAATAGCTCTAATTCTAATTTAAATTTATTATAATAATAATAACACATTTACCAAGTGGTTAGGGAAACAAATGAACAGACATTTTTGAATCTGTCAAAGAAAATATTTAATATTTAAATTCTTGTTTACTTAAAATTATGGCTGAAATAGAAAGATTTTCAAACCCTGAAGTATGATGTAATAAAATGTTTAAATCAGCGCAACGACAATGTCATCGATACTTTAGAAATGTATTTGAACAGGTAGAAAAGTAGTTATTAAATTTAATAGTTTTACATAATATTTTACTTATCTTGTTTGGGGTTTTTAATGGCGTACTTTAAATTATACAATCTAAACGTTTCGATAACACTTACAGTTATCTTCGTCAGTAGTAACGTTTGTTAAAAATTGTTAAAGATGTAGTAAGCAATTTTGTTAAATTTGAAAAATTAAAACTTAGCTATTCACAATCATATAAATACAAGCTTTCTATCCCGTTCATTTAACTAAGGGCCCCATCGTGCCAAGAAAGGAATGCAGCCTACGTTATAGCCAGCGAGGGTTTTCGAAATGCACTGGCAGACAGATTTGGAGAATCCAGCATTCCTATTAGGTTTACGGTTCTTGAGGTTAATACACATCTAGATACTAACAAAAATTCCAAAGACGCCCGCTTCAATAAAAATATCGATTATACAGTTTAAGCGTATTCTTTTTTGCTGCTAAATTACGAGTCATATCCAAAAATTGCAAAGAACAATTAATCCATATAATTAAGGTCTATATATTGGTATTTTTATGTCTTTGAAATATTCAGCTGTTTCAGAAAGATTTGATAAAAAATAAAAATAGCTCTTAATCCCCCCCCCCCCCTTCCTCACCTCCGCTGAATATCTTCCAAACTCTAATCAGCTCCAGGAAAAATGAAAACAAGCTTAAATACAAAATTAAGTACGTACGTGTTGGATGACTTAAAAAATATTGTCTAAAACTTACTCTTGTTATTTCAACAAAAACTCGAATAGCTAAAAACAGGAATTGTAGCTGTGTTGTTAAGAACATCGAAAATTTTAAAGTTGACTATGAAATTACAAATCAAACCTGAGGACGAGGAAAAGAAGTTCGAGTAACAATAATTTAATAGAAACACAAACAACTTAAACAACAGAAATAACATACAATTTGCACTAATAAGTATAAAGAATGTTCAAAATGATCACCGTTTTCTCCTAGGCATACATTTATTCTTCGTCGAATATGGAAATATACTCTATTGTTAGGGTATAAACTGGCAGTAAAACGAGATAACAGATAAAACCGGAAAAGGGCACCAGAGTATTTGAAATGTGATAGAAGCTGAAATGCCTAATTACGTCAGTTCACAGCTTACCCAAATTCTCGCTTACTTAAACATAATCTTCGGAGGCGGCACGGGGACCAGCAAATCTCGGCAACCTGAAAGGCTTCAAAAATATTTGCACGCTTAACTAAAATAATTGCGTGCCGCAAAAAAAATCAATCAACAATTTGAAACAAAACAATACTCTATTATTACGTTACGTTACTAGAAAATCCGACCCTTGGGTAATTTCACTTCAACAACCAAAAAACCACTTAATTTTGTACACAAATTATGCCAAACGTTTAATAGTAAATATCATCTTATGACTTCATAAAACAACATAACATTTTTATATTTTATAATAAAAAAGGCAAATTAGATGTTTTACAAGTATTTATGAACATAAACAGAAAGTACATTTAATGAACGAACAGGTTGGTCTTATAGACTCGCCTTTAACCGATATTTTAAATATAGAATTATAATTTACATCAGTTTGCTGTTTTACCTTAATAATTTGTTACCATAACTACTTATTTGTTATTTTACGTATATAGGTTTTCTCTTGGACATTGTGCATGTGTTCAAACGCGTGGAAAATGATTATAAAAGAGATTGTGGAATTATATTTATTTTACACATTAGTGCTATTAGTTCTGTAAAGCGAATTTAATAATTCAAATTCTACGACATCCATTAAAGTTAAATAATAAGAGATAATTATAATATATAATTCTAAATATAAATTATATTTAGAATTTACATCAGTTCTACATACATAAAGACAAAATTTACATCGATAGGGGCTTGAACCTTGATGGCGCAGTTGGCTAGCGCGGTACTCTAGCAAAGTACAGGTCGTAGGTTCAAATCCTACTGAGGTAAACTTTTATTATGTATTTAATAGAATTAATAATAATTTTAATGATTTCGGGAGTTTGTTTAGAAGGCGTGTGAAAACATATATCGGCGGTTGGGAACTAGGGGTTGAAATTCATCCCGTTGCGAAGCACGGGTATTTTGCAAATTACTAAAAAAACTCAATCCAAGAGCATCTAACTTTTACACGACCAATCACACCTCTTGTATGTCAAATCAAATAAATATTCATTATCTTCCTTAGTACTACCTACCTACAAGCATATACAGGTATGAAAAAACATTATTGCGGGTCTGACTTATAATAAGCTAGAAGGAAACCCAATAAGCATTATATGTCCAAATTGTTAGCACTTTTATGCCTGTGCCCATAAATTTGTTGGGATATATATGCCCAAACAAAAAAGTCTTCGGCTCGATATCAGGTGAGCGAGGAGAATACTTAATAGTACCTTTTCCACTAATAATACGGTTAGGGGACGGAGTTTCCAAAAACTGTTGAACTCTTATTGCAGTATGAGCAGGACATCAATCTTCTTAACACCAAATGTCATAAAAATTTATATTGAGGCGTTGAACAGCTGAAACTATCTGGTTTTTCAACAGTTCTAAATATTTTTCCGCATTCAAGTTTCCGTTGAGAAAAAATGGACCAATTATGGAATTGCCTAAAATTCCTGCCAACACATTAACTTTTTGGGGGTATTGTGTCGGGTGAGGAATACTAATGTGTTTGTTTTCCCGAGAATAACCAATAGCGACATATGGCTTCTGATGGCCATGTAAGTTAAAAGAACACTCTCCGGTAAACAAAATATTTTCAATAAATCTTTCGTTTTCATTAGCCCGATTCATCATTTCTTCACAAAATTCCATACGCTTTTGAAGTACGCATAATCGTGCTCTCTGATGGAATTGGCCTGTTTTCAAAGGAAAAAGCAAACCTGCCCATTACCTCTTGTGCAGTGCTTCCTGAATAATGCCACTTAATAATCTGTGTTTTTTCTTCAGTGGAATACATTTATATTGTGTCGGACTTGCAAAACACAGATTTTCAATTCTCGTTGACAGTATCAATTAAATGTGTCATTGATACTAACCTACTCAAAAGACGCATGTATAGCATAAACGGTTTTAGTTTGTTGTGCATTCTGCCTCACTTAGCACGTGAACTGATTGTACTGTCTTTGTTTTACTTTGTTACGTGCACAAAAGGATATTGGTAGAAATTGGTGACCAAGGTGCAGTAACAAGGAAAAGAGGAATTAGCCGGAAGCTCAGTCGGTCGGTTCAGCACTTGGATGCATGGGCGTTTTGGCAGGAGAAGGAAATACATAAAATTTAAAAAGGGCACCACTTGATTGACTTCTTTATCGCCCTCTATCAAGAAAAGGGCTACGGCCACCTAGGACAAAAGAGACAGCTAAAAGAAAATGGTGAACTAAGTCCACACTGAGGAGGAACTGGTTAGGAATGGAGTCGTAGATCACAGGCTTAATGAAAGAACATACAATCGTTTAACACCACTTATTTAATATACCCTAACGTTAAATAGCATAAATGTTACAATAACAATCCAATGTTCATAAATATCTAACATACAAATATAATCAGAGACCATGTCTCCATGAAATCAACCACCAGCAATCAACTTACCTTTCCGACAGCACTGAAAACAAACTATAAAATTTACTTGAACTTTACCTACTCAGCCACAATGCGGTTCGGCATCTAGTGTTGACCCTAAAGAAAAATAATACCCAAAACGTATATTTATAATTATCCGAAATTGATTTCTTTGTTTGTTTCCGAAATTCAGCGAAGAGCTCTCCGTTGGATTAACTTATCAGTTTCAATCAACCGGACGCAAATAAACCCCAAATATAAAACAAAAATTTAGCACTAGATGTCTACCCTGTTGTTTACTTATGTAAGCACAAAATATTATTAAATTTAGTTAACATGAGCATTACAGAAAAATCAATAAGCATAAAGCATTTAGATAAATTTTGAAAGGCCAAGTTGATTACCCAGTTGGCAAGTAAGCATAAAGCTACAAAAAAAATTCGATTAGTAACTCCTACTTCAGACAGTTTTAGAATAAACAAATATTAAAATTGTAATCCGAAAGAAAAATTATAAATGTTATACAACCCCAAAGCTAGTAAATAAATATTCCCGTTTAATTACACAGTAATTGAAACCCCAGCAGTTAGCCTAAATTTTATGACCTATATGGTATATTTAAACTCGACTAGCAGCATTCAGTGAACAAAAAAACAGCTGATTGCATGTACAGTAAACACAGTTAATTCTAACCGTTTTACAATTATGGTTGTTTAGCAGAACAAAGCCAACATACAAGAAAAGTAAATAGATGATATATAAATTCTATTGCAAAGTTAAATGTAAGTATAAGCGAAACTTTTGAATAACCCAATTTATCTTTTTCACAGGTACAATTGTATAGTATTACTATCGATTATTCAGAAAAAAAATTGTTTAGCAATAAAGCATAAGCATTAATTTCAAGATTAAGAAACTTGCAGAAACACACTAATACAAGTAGTAGCACAGTAATATAATGGTTATAAACTTTCAGTAAAGTACCGTTAACGAAAGCCTCGTTATCCAGAAAACAATCAAAGTCACTCACCATAGGTAAAATTGTGTCTGCGTGTAACAATAATACTTATCGGAAACTAAACGTAGGTGTAATGTATATTTCCTCTGTTAATTCAGAAGATATTAGGAGAAGGAGTAATCGTAGATGGTTTCCATTCAGGCTCGAAGACCCATAACTAATATTTCTACCCTCGATAAATGATATCCAAATGTGTTGTCAGGAACGGTTTACTTATTCCTTATGGAAGCACGAAATATGTTAATCTTGAGTGAATGTGTAAAGGACCAAAAAGAAGAACCTATATAAGATAAATGTGTTAGAATTTAAGTTGATCCCCGGTTTATATAAAATATGATCTTTAGCTGTAGTAACAATTTCAAAACATGTACGCATGCATTTCAAAACTATGTCTTTAAATAAGTAACGAAAGTGAGTAGCTTACCTCTTGATCGAAGCCAAAGTGTAGTAGAAGCAACCACAAAAAATTAAAGCCGAAACTAAATTCGAAATCCCAACAGGATTTATTTATATCGAAAAGCTTAGAACCAGCATCAAGCTGTTAAAAGTTTTCTTGAAAAAAATTCAATCAAATTTTAGGAACACCTTTTCCAAATTTTCCATGTGCTTCACACTACGCCTTTTACCCAAAATGGCGTTTTACTTCTTATCTCGAAGTACCAGAAAACCAAAAACATAGCCTGATTATTTTCACCAATCCAAATTTTAAGTAATCACGTGTTTGAAATGTTTTAAATGTCGCGGTTATCAGTGACAATGTTGCCGTCTCCAACAACATACAAAGTGAGTCGTAACTTAAAGACCATAAATTCATCAACCGAGTTTTACACGTATCAACTTATAAGTCAGCCCCGCGATAATATTTTTCCATACCTGTGTGCCGAATACACGCTAAAGTTCTTTTAATACTAAGTATAATATATGCGTTACTGTATTATCGGTTTCTTCATATTTCTTAAAACTACGTAATTTTATTTAAACTCAAATAATTTTATATTTCCTTTATCTGTCGAACAACGTAATTAAAAGATTCATCGGCTACAAATAAAAATAAGTTTAACAGATCTTGTTATATGATAAATGTCGCTTTGGAAATCTGTTAAGCCATTTGAAAAAAGAAAGAAAGGTAAAATGATTCGATTTGCACTTAACAGAGTGTAAAATCAGTCTTTGAATACATCGTCATTTACTGTTATCAGCTTTTTATTTTAAATGCAGAACAAAGCTTATGTAAAATTGAATCAAGTTGAAATAGGGTTCAAATTAGATTTTTCCTTTTTTCCAAATCCCCTTTTATGATATGCGCATAGTGTCAAACACCCAATCGTGTTGTTACTTCTTTTATTGCAAACTTTTGTTAAAAACGCTTTGTAGCAAATCAGGTCTAGTATGAATATTACCATAAAGTCTGAAAATACAAGTACTGTCAACCGTATGAGCATGGAATAAGTAATACTCTTAAACTGTAGTTTAGTAATTAAACACTAAAAGAGTTTAGGAAGTAAGTGTGATGATACTTGTTAAGGGACTAAAGTAAATCTCCAAAAGGTATTACCATCAAACTATACAGATAACAAAAATTAAATTGTAGTACGTAGTAAAAAATTGTAAATAAGAAATGTCCCTGATTGGAAACAGAAATACTATGCGCTACATGCAATGTAATTGAGGTGACGTAAGAAGGGTATAGTCTGCAAAATCTAACACATACTATTGCGTTTCCTTCCTACATGTATGATTTTAACATGTAAATCAAGAACGTGCATTAGAATTACACTATACGTTTGAAGGTATTCGTCACAACAACCGCTAGGTTAGAAAGAAATAGAAAATAAAGCAACCATGTGTTTTCTTAAACACATTTCGAACTTTAACAAACAAGTTTTTAAGGACATTGTAGAAGCTGAAACATTTTCGACGAGTTTTAGTACAATCGTCAGTGTTTGTTTAATTGAAGAAATAATTATTTCACTTAGCATAAATGTAGGTAAATTAAGTGAAAGTAAAAACGCTATGGGAACTTGTTTGTTAAGTAAATACTGTAAACAACTAAACTATAGTCCTTATTTCAATACCAAAGATATACATATAAATAGAAAAATAAAATACATGTAGGTACAATTTCAGTTTTTGTAATTAAAGGAACTTACATTACTCGTTCACTTCATACTAATATACAATACAAGAAGTGAAAAATATTTTACAAATAGAACTTCATTCAAATTTTTGGATCATTTCTTGAACAATTTTATACAAGGTTTGAAAGTGCCTAATTTGTAGTGCTTCCGCTGCTCGTTCTTTTGCATCTTCAACAGCACGTACAGGACTAACATTATCTTTTTCTTTTTTAAAGTAGTTATACACAATTAAGTTCATGACACCCTCTTATTTAAACATTTCACGGGAATTTTAAACAGAATTATACAAGTACAAAGATTAAGTCACAATTCGGAACAACTCCGTTACTCTAACGATAACAACTATCGACCATAGATATCTTACTTAATAACTTCATAGCCAGAGCATATGAACTGCGCGTTTAAAATAGGAGACAAATTGAAAATTTCAATAAAAGTCGAAAATGGTCGAAAATGAACAAATTGGTATTGGGACATGCGCAATCGTATCATTAGAATTGCAAAGTTCAATTTCTGATATCAATTGTAATTGTCAAAAAGCGTTTCTCTAACCCCGGTTTTTCGCGCTTTTTGAGTTTACTATTAGTAGAAGTGAAATATGAGAAGCTGCATAGTGCCTTTTTGTCCAAATGACAGCAAAAAATTAATAGAAAAACTACAATTTTTCAAGTGAAGTCACAAATAATTATATAATTATTTTATATAATATAAGATTATTAATGTTATGGTTGTATGTATGTATTTTTATGTCACCTTATGCTTAACTTAAAATTCAGATATAAAGTAACTTTAGAGAAGAAATCCTTTTTTACGTTATTAAAAGCTTTTCTTACATCAGCAGTGGGATAAAGGATATACCCAGTATTTAAAATTAGTGGTGATTAGTACAATAATTCAAGATGAATGGTAGTGCTATTGATGCTAGCAGGTAGCGAGGACGATATTTCGAATTTTTTTTGGACGAACTGAAGCGTTTAAAGATGCGTATAAGCCCAACGAAAATATGTTGTTGCTGGTAGTTACATCCAAACTTACGGGATCTGAAAAAAATTGGTTCAATTCGAGACCCGATTATGTCCATTTAAGTTTAGGTGAATTGGAAACTGAAATGCAAAAGGTTGCGATGAAGATAGATTATCGAGAATGAGAAAGTTTGAAGCAAGAAGGTGGAAAAGGGGTGAGAAATTTATGGATTATTATCAAAACAAAATTATGTTAGGAAATAAGTTAAGCTTACCTGTTAACCCTTACAGGTTTTTCCCGTCTTAATACGGAGCGCCAGAATGCCTGAAAAAGGGCTACTGCCGTGTTAATACGATCTCAAGTTTTGCCTCATTATATTTCGCTCTATACGGTTAGTTTGTGTTTGTTCCGCTAGAATGCGTCGGTATGTACTCAGTACTCATACCAGTCGTCATTCATCACATTGAATGGCCAGGTTATTTATAGCTTCACTAATTGTGCGACCCCTGCAGCTGCGTATTGTTGTTAAACCGTGTTTCGCTCGCAGCGCGCTTCTGCTTTGTTCACGTGTTTACTAGTTTTGTTTTCCTTGTAAATAACCTATATACGTGTAGTTTTCTTTATTTGTTTGTGTTAGTAGTAATCTTTATTAGCGTAGTAACTTTGTTTTAGTGTAGGCGTACGGTTTTTTGTGCACATACGGGAATAAAAACGTTAGTGTTTTGTTTGCTGGAGATAGGCTTTGGAAGCCCACTGCTAGGTAATGGCGTCGACTTCTCGTATGTTAAATGACGATGAACTCGAGGAACTTCTGCTAGCTCTATCTTCAGATGGTGAAACTGATGACGAATTTGACATTCTTGATGTTGGGGACGATGAAGCAGAGGATGAAGACATAGGACCACAACCACCAGAGAAAGCTGCCAATGACCCATCAGAAAAGCTGTAATACTTGAAATGGGAATACTACAGCGAAACAGACAATCGCTGTACTGGACAACATTTTGACGGTAATCCTTGTATAAAAGTACCAATAAATGATCACAATGACACCTACGAACTTTTCAACAAACAAACTTATATCCGGAACAATACCTAGCCAATCGCCATTTGAGAATGTTTATTCTATTAACAGTGTTTGTTCTATTTGGCCTAATATGGAAACCTGTAATTGAAAAGTTATTTACTAAGAAGCCTATCTTCACAACTCCAGGTTTTGCCAGTTTCACATCACTGAATAGACTGAAACTTTTGAATAGGTTCCTGCATTTTACTAACAATGCCTGCCCCCATAATGTCTTGAAAAAATATCATAAAATAAGGCCAGTTTTTGATTATATATCCTAAAGTTCTCTGAAGTTTACACACCAACTCGCAATGTGTCTATTGATGAAGGCTTGCTTTTGTGGAAGGGCAGACTTAGCTTCATGCAGTACATAAAAATAAAATGGGCCAGATTTGGAATTAAATCGTATATTCTTTCAGAAGCAAAATCAGGATATATTTGGAAACTGATTATTTATGCTGGCGAAGAAACTAGCCTTTTAAAACATAGAGATTACGGGCATGCAACCAGAGCCTTCCTATCAGTAATGGAAGGTTTGTTGGACAAGGGGTACTTAGTTGGAACGGTCACCAAAACTAAAGTTGGACTTTCAAAAGAAATAATAAAACAAATTAGAAAAAAACGAAGTTGTGGCAACTGTTGAAACAAAAAAAAATGGATGATTTTTATGAAATGGGTGGACAAGCGAGAAGTACATCTTTTGTCAACATACCATGACTCGGAATTCTCAGAAGTGAGAAGAGGAGGTAAGGAGACTGTAGTATCTTCAATAGTGCAGGATTACAATAACTACTTGGGAGGCGTTGACCTTGTAGATCAAATGCTTTCCGTCTATCCGCTAGAACGAAAACGTCAAAAGATATGGTACAAGAAGAAGTTCAAGCACTTGATAAACATGTATATTTACAATGCCCACATTCACCTCAAGAAATGAGGTAAAATGGCATCACTGGCATTCAGAGAGCTTCTTGTTGAATGATTGGTATCGGAACATCTGGATATTGAAAGAAAAGTGAAGAAAGGAAGGCCATCACAAGAAGAAGATGCTCTGCGCTTGAAAGACATTTTCCTCAAGTAGTGCCATCTACAGAAAAGAAAGTGTCCAATGTTCGATGATGTGTAGTATGTATGCTCCACCACTGCCGCGAATGTAACATTGGTCTGTCACTGCGCCTTGTTTCAAGGTGTGCCACACACACAAAAAAACTTCTAAACTGAAGTACAAAAAACAGTCAATGTAAATAGTGTAAATAAAGTGTTATTTTTTTAAATAAATGTTAGTGTTATTTTTATTTTAGTGCACAGGATTTTTTTAGTGCCAAAGGAGCCAATATAGAACAGTTGCAGGGAAAATGTAAGTAAAAAGCGTTAATATAAAAAATTTTATTTTGACGTGATGCAAAAATCTAGCTATTAAAAAAAATAAGCATTATTGGGTCATCTAAGTCATTTTTGATCACCCTTTAAGGAGAACTTATTCAATATATTATAGATGGATTTGACAATTTGACATTACAGAATCAAGCACGTATGTCTAGACTACAAACGCTCGAAGATTTAATTAGTGTTATGAGCGAAGTAAGTAATAGTGATAGCCGAAGTGTGACTGCTAGGAAGTATCATTCTTGCGAGTCGAAAGTTATGGTGAATTAAGCAAAAGCCTTTACCCCTCGCTGCCTAGTTAGGTGTTACAATTGTAATGGGACAGGCCATGTTACGATAGCTTGTCCGAAACTGAACAGAACTAGTGGTTCATGCTACATTTTTGGGCAGCAGGATCACCAACAGAAAGACTGTCCTAGTCAGAAGTCAACAAGACAAGGCAGGGCACTAGAAAGAATCAGTATATTGGAAGATTCGAAGACAGCTGATGGTTCTATGCTATTAGTCCAACCAGATCCAGTACCGGCATAGTTTATTCCATTGTGTATAGAATATGATAAGTATAAGTTTTGTTCAATTTTAGATTCAGGCAGTGCTACCTCACTATTAAATGTCATGTTGTTAGAAGGCAAACAGGATAGTTTAGAAAATGCTAGCAATAATTTTAATTATGCAGGTATTAATGGGTCAAAATTAGAAATGTTAGGTTTGATAAAAAGAATTACTACAGGTGACATTACTGCTAATGATGTTACATTTCATGTTGTTCCATGTAATACGATTACATTTGATTGTCGGTTAGGTAGAAACTTTATGAATAGATCAGATTTAGATATTTGTTTTTCAGGTAATTCTGTGACTATCAATTTATGTGATAGGCCAGACAATTTGGGTGAAGCTGCTATGGAAATTAAGTCAATAAATCATGTTAAACCAACTGAGATACCTGAAATCAAAAGTAGATCAATCCTGGATAGCAAAGATAAGGGTTGCATTCAAAATTTATTTTTTGAACAATATATTAAACCTGCTCGTCCTTTTAAGCCCGAACCAGAATGTGAAATGAGCATTAAGGTGAAGCCAAATCATACACCTTTCTTTTATAAACCTAGACGTTTATCATTTAGCGATAAGGAAAAGGTAAATGAAATTATCAATAAGTTGTCACAATCTGGAATTATTCAGAAAAATACATCACAGTATAGTTCACCAGCGTTGTGTTGGTACGTAAAAAACTGGAGATTCTCGCTTATGTATTGATTTTAGAACTTTAAATACAATTACATTACGAGATAATTATCCATTACCGATAATTGAAGATCAATTAATTCATTTAAGAGATAAACATTATTTTACGTCTTTAGATCTAAAAAGTGATTTTCAATTCAATTTACAAGTTTTGTCACTGCTTTTGAACAATATGAATATTTGAAAATGTCATACAGTTTAAAAATAGTCCCCTGTGTTTAGACGTTATATAAATTTAATTTTCAGATTTATTAGAGCAACACAAGATTCTAATTTACATAGATGACATTTTGATAGCAAAAAAACAATAGAGGAGATTTATTACTAGTTAATAATATAACCGATTTTAAAAATCTCAGTTTACAGTTTGTCAATATATATATATATATATATATATATATATATATATATATATATATATATATATATATATAATTAATGAATGTAATTAATTTATAATTTGAATTAAATGGCGAAAATCGTATAAGGATAGGGTTCAAGGAATTTAGTTGAAGATAATAATTTTGTAGTATAAGAAATATCCTATATGTAATTGAATTTAAAGTATAAAATTGCTCTGAATATAATTTGCTATCAACGCATGCGTTAATGAATTTAAGTAAAATAAGTAACTGTCAAAAATGTCAATGATTAATTTAGAAATTTAATGTTTAGAACCAAATGAAAATTTTGAAAAAGAAAAGAAATTAATATCTTTACAGGTGTTTACAAGTAAATATTTAAAATTCTTAACTAAAACATGTAACAAATAAAATTGCAGGAAATAACAATGAACAGGGTTATAAAATTTGACTCACATATACAGTCCTTCCATTGATTGAATGATGTCTTCGGATACTTCAGCTGGATCAGGCAATGTTCACTCGGCTACAGTTGTTACCAATACCCAACTGCTATCTCGGTTCTCGGTTGTCGAAGACACCAACTTCAAACTTAAGATGTTTTCCCAAAACGGCAAACTCCAAACACTTATTTATTAACGGTAACTTTTATTTTAATGTTTTATAGCTAATGAGTGATATCGTTTAAAATATATGTTTAAATATCAAGATTTTGTTAACAACACTTTTATTTTAGCTACCGAAAATAATTTTATTTAAAAGAATTGTCCGGAGAAATAAAACAAACTTTGACCAAATAAAATGGAATTTAATTTGGTAAACAAAATTATTTTAAATTTGAAAACACGTAAACAAATCTTACAAAATCGTGACATCAATTAATCGAACAAATTATTTTTATTAAACGACAGGTATCGGAAACCGAACTATTTATTTTACCGACGATACAAAACAAGTGCTCTCGAAAATTATTCGTAACGTAAAACTTTTACGATAATAAATTAGGTTATTTCAAAATTTTACAACACTGTTTTAACCTTTTCACTTTTGAACAATTTAGAGAGAGTATTTCCTGAGCGCTTGCTTTTATATGTTTCTGGTTGTTACAAAATTTCATTTTTTCAGCCATATTGCAAATTACTATGGATCTGATTGGATGATCAAAATTAAAAATTGTACATAAATGGAATTTGGCCGTAACTTTCTTATACATAATCGGAATTGAAAATTAAAACGGAAATGAAAACTACGTAAATTTTGAATAAAAGGACACCTAACAAGCTATAATTCCTAACACTAATAAACGAAGTAACCTATCTACTTAAAATAAGCTTTTAACTTTTATACTTACAAGCTACACTAAAATTACTTGCAAAAATGGAATTCTGAGGACATTTTACATAGAATACATATCTTTTATGTTCGAAACAATTTAATTTAAAGAAAATTTTAAGCTTTTGTAATATTAGTCTAAATTCACCTCAGATTTAGCATAATTTTGCGGAGAAAAGCGCTGTATCCTTATAAAAACTATTCATATTGAGAAAGAACATCTATTATTTGCTTTAAGAGCAAAATCTACGTCTAATAAGTGGAAAAAGTATAAAATTATGAAAAAACCTAAAATTTACAACGTAACCAAACTTAAATCTAAAATGAAATAATTTATATTTAAAAATGTTTTAACACTTAAAATGTTATGTTTAAGGTTTGTACTACTTGTCTTTATTGTTCTCACTACTTATTTGCAATGCATAATGTTATATAGTCTTGCATTGAAAAAGTCTCATCGTCTAACACTCTTTTTGAAATTTTTCACTATAAATGTACGGCACTATAAATGTCTGTATGCCATAATGTTCTAAATGTTTTTCTTATTGTGAATCTTGTATAATAATTTTGTCACTAATTCGCTTCCAAAAATATGTGCGAAAATTGTCTATACTGTCCATATTATAACCCTTTTACTAAATTTTGTATTTCCTGCTTTTAAAACTAAACATACACTATCCCTAACATAATCCTAACTATATAGTCCATGTTTAAACACCTGTAAAATGTCTACTTGCCAAATTACCTTTGAAAAATTGAATTTTATTGCAATAATTGCAATACTAAAATGACTTTACGAAAATGTTGATATTTAACATTCTTGACAATTTTGTTAGCAACAAATTGCTTTTTATGATGAAACCAAACTAAGCAAATGATATTCAGATTAATTTATATCAAACAAATTTATTTTAAACACATCGTGAACCAGATTTATGTAAAATAGTGTCTCGCACTTGTATCGAGCTAGAAATCACCCCTTTTATTACCCAAATGTCATGTAAGCTGTCCGATACTTCTATTACCTCTTTCTGAACATCTCAATATATATATATATATATATATATATATATATATATATATATATATATATATATATATATATATATATATATATATATATATATATATGTGTATTTTTATTATCTGGTGTGTTTAAGATATCGTTTTCAAATTTGGCATAAATCTTACTCTTTTCTATGTGCACCTTCTGTATGATTTTAAGTAAAAATTCAAAGAACTAATAGAAAAATAAGAGGGCGTGGAACCTTTAACCCCCATTTTTTCTGACGATAGCCTATGAACGTCGCATCCATTTTTGTAGTGGTTTGGTGATTTATCTAACTTTTTGTCTCTTGTAAACTTTTGATTTGATGCTTCTTTACGACATACTTTTAGTTATTCGACTAGGTGTTGCGATTTTTTAACAATTTTTTTATTTTATTAATCAGAATAAATTCATAATAATAACTTAAAACAATCAATTGTGCTAATAATTATAATACGAAGTTGGATGTCCACCACCTTCGCGAATGCACCTTCTAGGTCTTTTTATAACTGAAAACCGAATATTTTGGAAAATATTCGGTTTCAATCTAAATACCTCTGCACCTTCTACGATGCGATCCCTCAATTGATTTTGATTTATTATTATTTATTATGCAAAATAAATTTATAAATAGGCTTATCTTAAAGTTCGTAACAATATCTGTCTATTACTTCTCTTGTATTTTAGCTTTTTTTGCAACGGTTTCAAAGATATTTGAGTTTGAAAATTCGGCTCATTTTTAGTTTTTTCTAAATAATTACGAAAGTTGGTAACACTGATCAAAACTCAAACCGTCATTTGATTGGTCTTGAAATTCTGCCCAATATTGCTGATTTAACCGACTCTGTAACTGCTATAATAACAAAGTTACCCATAGAAGCTTAGTTAAAAATAAATTCATAATAATGGCTTAAAACAATCAGTTGAGTTAATAATTCAATACTACGTCGCATACAAAAAAAATTAATGTTCGATGCCTCCACAGCCTTCGTGATCGCACCTTTTATTTTTTAAATAATTGAAAACCTAATATTTTTAATACGTCTTGTCAAATGTTTGTCAAATTAATCGCTGTAAAAATTTCGAACGAGAGTCCAAACGCTAAACTGAATAATAAAAGGAAAAGGCAACGTATTTTATTCCTCCCAAGGGAGAGGCGGGCTGCTCGAGCTTCCGAGCTCCTTCAGCCACAATCATGGATTCAGACATACATACATTACGTATATATGCATGGGGATTAAGGATATGTGGTCAGGATAGGATCGGAAGGAACGGAGTTAGGGTTCTGAGGGAAAAGTACTACCCAGCATTCGCCTAAGTAGCCGCAATGGTGTGCAAATACGCAGTGACCATGCCTACATGTGCATGAGGAAAACCCCTGAAAAATCCTCATCAAGGTAGACGGTAACGGAATCGAACCCATTACCTCCGAATGCTAAGCAGGTCGTGTCACCACTACACTACCAGCTCGTTAAACTGAATAATAAGGTATGGCCAATAGAGAGAATATTTTGGAATTTTCTGAAATGACTGATATGATTTTAATTATGGGTAAGATTTCAAATAAAATCTCTAGATTGTACATTTTGAATAATCATTCTCACTTTAGGAAAATGTTATTCTAATGCTAGTTCAGCTTCAAGGCGTTATGTAGAAATGTATCCAAATCGGTATCACCCAAAAGGAAATTTTTCTTAAGTTTAGTACGCCGCCTAAGAGACACTGGAAAATGCAAACAACAACGAATAGGAACATGTGGACGGCACGTAAAATTACACCAAACCAAGAGGAACAAATTTTTAACAAATCGGACTATTTTAATTACCGTTTCCCTTTTCCTAGCGGTTTTGTTTTTGTGTTATTCAAATCATTACCATGCCATGATTTTGAACGCTTCCTCGACTAAAAATCCACGTATCATGCAAAAAGACAGGATCGTAACTAATTTCACAACTTTTATTAACAAAACATTTTCGCAAAAATGTTGCTCGAGCACCAACAATATGAACCTGCTCCATTAAACGCCTTCTTCCATCTTCAACTTTGAATTCAAAACCAATTTTGTGTAACAATTGTTTCAAACGCGTTTCACTGAAGGTAAATATTTTATCTTCTTTAAGTTCAGTTTGGAGTTTTCGATAGTAATATGTGCGCCTAAAATTAAACAGTGATTAACTCCATTTCAACAATAATTTCTGAATTATTTACCAGTTGCATGCATGGTGTAAATTTTTCGTTTCAAAACGTCTTTCACGTATTCATCGACATCCTCTGACTTCGACTTCTAACGCAGTCTATGTTTTGCTGTGAATCCGGCGTCGATTTCCCAGATTCTAAAGCGAGAGCCATCCTTGCCTTTGTCCGAGTTACGGTTTTCTCGGAAATGCCGCATGCGAGAGCAGTTCGCTGCAACATAATATTACATAAATATAAATTTAAATACTGAAAATTATTATTAGCGTACCTGGATAATGGAAGTTAAGGTAAACTTGGCCCTGTTATCGCGTTCCATCTCGAAATAATGCAGTATACTCATTAACATTACTTGAGTTTGGCTTTTCAAAGATTTACCTTTTAATGACATCATTATTTGCTGCAAAATAAATAAATGCATTCAATCAATTAGAAATACATTTTACATTATAAAATTACCTCGTAATAGTGAATATTAATAATAATAGTTTTGAAAAAACTGTTCTTTACAAATGCAATGGAAACTAATAAATTACGAAGCGAAAGAAATTATTATAACTACAAAACACGATGCGATTATACGAAACAAAATACGAAGAATAATTTGAGGTTAAATAACCAAGAAGACATCTGACAGCGTCATGCGCTTTGACTTTAGAATCGACATACGTTTTTTAAGTCCTGCATTTAAAATATATAGCAGACGTATATTATATAACCCGTCTTTCTTTAAGTGGGAGCTTCGTACTAAGATAAAGGGAAACAGATGCATTTCACAGTAATAACTATATCCCCATTCTCGAGTCCGCCATGAAACGCCTCTCCCCGGCACTACTATATAGAAGATAATTTGTGTATTAACAGAATCAGGATTCTGACATTAACACTTGACGTCAAACTTTAGAGAATAGTGAACATAAACACTATGAATTATGAAATGGCGTTGTTTTCCGTAAATTTGATAACAAATTGTTATTTTACGTTCCCAGTTCTATGATAAATGAGGTAGTTAGGATGTGTCATGAAGAATATGGACGCATTGGTATAGATAAAACCATTGAAATTATTCGTAGATCGTTTTGGTTCCCTAAAATGAAAGCAATTGTTAAAAGTAACGTAGAGAATTGTTTAAAATGCACACTTTACAATTCTAAAAGTAGTAAAGAAGGATTTTTGCATATTATCCCTAAAGGTAACTTACCTTTTGACACTACATGTCGATCACTGTGGTCCGTTAGAGAAAAGTAGCAATTTATTTTTAATAAAACCAATGTTTTATTTACTAATATTCTCAAAGTAGATTACAATATTGTGGTTAAAATCAAAGGTTTTTAAAGGAAACGCTTCAATCGTCTTTTAAAATAATATCGTTTTAGAGATGCGGCGTGCAATATTAAAATGGTAACGTCTCGAAAACGCCTTAAAATATGGGAGTCGAACAAGTATACCTTTTGTGGTTTAAAATAGTGAAATTTTTATTATTTAGCATTAGAATGTACATAAATACAGGGAGTAAAAAAATAACGTGTGTTTATCCCATTAGAACTGTGAAACTAGCGCACTCTAGGAGTATCATAAAAAATTATGCCCGATTCGTGTTTATCACCCTTAAAAAACTAAAGTGTACCAAATTTGAGTTCATTACATTCAGCTGTTTTCTAACTATTACGAATTTTCAAAAATAACATGCCAACTTTAACGCCCTATATCTCGTTTGCTATTAACATTTTACTAACGCATGTTTTTGTTAAACGACCTATTTAGACCACGTCTTTCTACAGTTGCCGTATTGTCCATTAGTTATGGGACGCCCTGTATAGTCAAATTAGACCGTGATGAAGCGTAGGCACGTGCACCCAGCTTTGAAACAGAAATGTTGACTGCATACTACGAAAACTGTCGGATGAAGAATTCTATAGTCTTCATTCAAGTAACGTGATAGATATTTAGAGAGCGAAGAAGAAAATATCGTCTCCTATGAATTGTTTAATAACTGTTCAAATTAGTTTGGAAGCGAATTTCGTTAAAAATCAAACTATTTTGCGATGGATTAATAAACTACCAGAAAGTTAAAAAAAAAGTAATGTAGAATTTTTCTATTGAAATTAAATACATCTTTTATAATTAAACTAATCAGACATGGAATTGTACTATATAGAACAAGGTGATGAAAACACAAAATATTCACGAGTTTTGCCAACAATTTTAGTGTAAATATTAAATATCAAAGTTAGTGTAGAGTTAATAACTGAATCAAAATCACTTTTTATTGTTTCAGTGCCCCTCTTTGATTTTTATCATATAGAACGGATTTCTATAATTTACTGCGTTGCGACATTCAAGTGATTAGATTTGACAGTAGATTGACACTTTCATAGTAACATTATTTTCTTAAATTGGTACTTGATTGTAGTTGTATATTGAATACAAAAATTTTTAAATATGAAAATTGCCTCTAGAATAATATATAATCTAAATAAGTGGGTTACGGTGTAATTTTGTAGGCATTGACTTTATCATCTTTCATTCATACCCTACGCCTTCCACGACACGTTATTAATCGTTATTCATTTATTTCACCCACACTAATTAACGTCAATTTACATCTAATTGTTATTTGTTAGAACTCATTTAAATAGGTAAACGAAAATTGACACCAAAATTGGAGATAAAGTAAAAGCCCACGCCACCTTTGCATGAAATCTAATTTTATTTAAAACTATGCTCCATCTTGCACTCCCTTACTATTATTTCATATTAAATATAATGTGCAGCATTTATGTTAATAAAATTACAAAGTCACCAAACATAATATTTTCGTAACTGAGATGATAGAAATTAGTAAATGAACGGTTCTCATTTTGCTGTGCAAGGAGAATATATTTAAGCTGTTTTTTGAAAGTTGAAAATGCAGGACTCTTGAAATAATGCAAAGATTTTAAAAATGTTTGGTTCTGTATTGAGGTGGTGTCAACGTCTGATGTACGTGTCGTACGTTACGTGTGTGTGCATGAATTCGGAATAATAAATTATCTTACAGGTTGTAGCAGTACAAATAACGGTCCCCATAATTACTACAATTTGCAATGTCTATTTGCCAAACAATGAATGGGACTACGCAGACCTTCAGAATGTCGTAGAACAGCTGCCAAAACCAGTTTTGCTAGTTGGAGACTTTAATTCGCACAATGAGATGTGGGGTTCTGAAACAACCAATACAAATGGGCGTATAGTTGAAGATTTAATGGCGCATAACAATTACATCTTGTTAAACACGGGATCACCAACATATGTGTGTGCGAGATCTAACAAATTCTCATGCTTAGATCTCACTATGTGCTCTCCATCACTGGCAACTCGCTTAAAATGGAAAACGCTAGAAAATGATATTTTCTCAGATCATATTCCTATCCTAATTGAAACCGACGCCGCATCTCCCTCTACTAACGCACCACCTAGATGGAATTTAAAGAAGGCGAACTGGGAAAATTCTCGTCTCTAATAAATAAAATATATCAACATCAGGATATAAATGAGGAATTAGAGATATAAATAGTAATATTAAAATGCTGCTAAATTAAGTATTCCTCAGTCCAAAAGCACCCTGCGAATACGAAACGTGCCATGGTGGACCAAAGATATTGCAACAGCTGTTAAAAAGAAGAAACTGCATACAACAACTTTAAACGTCATCCTACAGCAGAAAACTGCATAATATTTAAACGGTGTAGAGCGGTGGCACGTCGCTTAATAATACAACAAAAGAACAGCTCAGGGCACGAATATGTTTCCTCAATAACCTGTCATACACCATCAAATGTAATATGGAGGAACTCAAACAAATTTCTGGACACAACTCATATAATTTTCCAACAGAATTAAATTATATGGGTCAAAGATCTCTGGACTACGTGATATAGCCGAAACCTTTTTAAGACATTTCGAAAAAGTGAGTAGTGATGAAAGCTATGATCTAAACTTCCGCCTTAATAAAGACGTACAAGAGAAAAAGCTAGATTTCAACACAAGAGAACTTCTATCATATAATTGCGATTTTACAATGCAAGAGCTTAAAAACGCCTTGCTGACATGCAGAAATACATCGCCTGGGCATGACGGAATACCATATGATATGCTAAAGCACCTACCTCAGCATGCTATGGAATCAATCCTAACATTGTACAACCGTATCTGGCACTCGGAAGTACCTAAAGAATGGAAGGTCGCCACGGTAGTTCCCATTCTTAAACCAAACAAGCCTTCGGAACTACCAGAAAGCTACAGACCAATTTCACTAACGTGTTGTATGGGAAAATTGTATGAGAAAATGGTCAACTCAAGACTGATGTGGTACATGGAACGAAATAACCTACTCTCCCCTTATCAGTATTGATTTAGAAAACGCCGAAGTGCATTAGATGGCCTAGTAATACTTGAAGATGCGATTCAAAGAGGTTATGCGTATAGAAAACATACCTTAGCAGTTTTCGTTGACATCGAAAAGGCGTATGACTGCACGTGGAAATACAATATAGTAAAAACCGCATATGAATGGGGAATAAGGAGAACTGGCGAACTTCATAGAAGACTTTTATGCTCACGTGAAATCCAAATCAGATTAGGTAGCGCTATTTCCTCACGAGGACTGCAAGTTAATGGAATTCACAAGGATCGAACATCAGCATGACTCTATTTTTAATTGCGATAAACGATTTAATTCGGAAAGACGCAACAGAGTTAAAGCACAGCTGTATGTCGATGATTTGTGTCTGTACTATACCGCAGAGCCTTCAGAAGACGTCAACCAAGTCATGCAAACCGAATTGGATAACGTAATTCAAAAGCAAAATCGATTGGCTTTAGATTTTCTTCCACCAAAACTATAGCGGTGCACTTCTGTAGGCTAAGAAAATGTATTTTTCAACCAGTTTTACGAATGGGAAATAATGCTATAAACACGCAGAGTAATAAAGTTCCTGGGTATACTGCTGGATGAAAAGCTGTTGTGGAAGGCACAAATTAACAGTCTCTTGGCCAAATGTAAACGGGCGCTGAACTTAATAAGAGTGACATCAAACATTAGTTGGGGTAGTGGTAAAAAAGTGTTACTCACATTACACAATCTGTTGATCCTATCGCGGTTAGAATATGGAGCAATCGTGTTCTATTCGGCACGTAAAACCATCCTCAGCAAGTTAGAGGCCCTATACTATCAAAGCATCAGATTGGCAATTGGTGCATTCCGTACCAGTCCGCATACATCCATGGGATGCGAAACTGGACATGAACCACTCCCATTAAGAATTAGCCGTCTACTATTATGCTATGGTGCCCGAATCTACACGCAACCGGACCATCCTTTATACAATCTCATGTTTAATGTACCAGTAGATGCAATATTTATAAATAGACCAACCATTACACGACCGGCTACAATAAGGTATCATGAAGAACTAAAACGATATGGAAACAAGGTACCGAATTGCTTCCAATGTAGAATAAGTGAAAGTCCACCATGGTTCAGAACACAAAACATGATAATAGATTCTATGACGCTATACCCTAAAGAACAAACCTATCCAATGATATACCACCAAAACCTTTTCAAAATTCAAGATTCATATAAGAACTATCAATTTATATTCACAGATGGGTCAAAAACTAGTACTGGAACGGGATCTGCATTTGTCACTCACGAGATAGTATCTACGCTATCATTACCACCTTGGGCAAGTGTGTATACAGCCGAACTAGTAGCAATTAAGCAAGCACTACTTTTTTGCGAATCCAATAAGCAGCATAAAAAGTACATCATATGCACAGACTCTAGAAGCGCTATGGAAGCAATTCGCGGAAGAAAAGAAAACGACGACTTGGTAAACATTCTTATATCCTTAATGGACCAACTATCGGAAAAACAATATAATATTTTAATTTTGTGGGTACCAAGTCACAGTGGTCTCACAGGAACGAACAAGCAGACCAAGCTGCACGATTGTCAGCTAACGCCCTGAACCAGATGTAACTCCCATACGTATCAGTGACCAAAAGAGACATTATAAACAACTAATAAATAAAACTTGGGAAAATCAATGGAAAATATCTAACAACAAACTCCTAGAAATTAAAACAACAGTAGAAAAGGCAGTATACCCCACGTTCCTAAATCGACGCGAACAAGTGGTACTCACGCGTCTACGAATTGCCACTGTCGCCTAACATCGGATATCTGTTATCTCCACGAGCTGATAGAAGACATCAACCCACCTGCGAAAACTGTAACACACTGCTAACCATTAAACATATATTACTAGAATGTTCGCTATATACACAACACAGAATAGATAACAATCTACCCAATAGTCTAGCAGATATTTTAGCCCCAACGGAAAATTCAACAATTACATTAATAAAATTCTTAAAACAAATAAATTTATATAAAGAAATATAATTATATGTCAGTCAAACAATAGAAAGGGCTAATGATCGAAGAAATCGATGCCCACAACAACAAAAAATAAATAAATAAATAAATATGTTGGTTCGCATGTCGTAACAATTTTATGGCAGTGACAGGCAATCGGTAATTTTAACCTAAGCATGAATTTTGCTCTGACTGTAAGCGCTAATAATTCGAATAACTAGCATAACATAGACTTTAGTTTTATTGGTAGGTATCGCCTATGAGGATATAAGTTCTAAGCCCTATTTACGCCTTATAGACCATTGAGTTGACGTGTTGGCGAAACTATAGATCGCGGTCAACTAACGCACAAGATTTTTCCTCACCGGTAGCAGTTTGTTTGTTATAAATAGTGAAACGGACTTTTTCCTTAAAAGTGCCATATTAATTCTGTTTCTAAATATTAAAACTTGACACTTATCAGGATTAAGAGTAAGTGAATGTTGCGTAGACAAGTTGGCTAACTCATCTAAATAATAAGTCATATCAACGAGGGGTATGAGTAAGTCAATAGGAATAGCATAATTGCGTATCATCTGCGTACATTTGCGCATGACAGGTTTCTAATTGCTTGTACAGGTTGTCCCATTTTGGTTGTCCTCGCAGGGTATCTCAGTTATTAGCAAAGATACAGAGATGCGGTTTTCGCGAACGTTGGCTACTTTTTGTGAAACGAAAGATGACACAAACATAATTACTCTAGCTCTTCTCATTTTTGAGATACAGGGCGTTTTTGAAAAGTTGCATTTTGAGACAGCCCCGTATCTCAGCTATACGATAACTTATAGAAAAAGTGAAAAGTGTTCTTTATATAATTTTTCCGTAGAATGCAGTGCTGTTTTCAGAATGAGTATACGGGGTCAGGTCAAAAAGTTATCGGTATCAACTTCATTTTTTTAAATGGGACACCCTGTCTATTTTCTCATAATTAAATTTCTCTTGTTCTAAGCATTTCAAATATGTATAGCATTCATCATTTTTTTATACAAATAGCGCAGTATTTCAAATTATTAACTGGATTTGTTAGTGGCCTTTGGTACTGCAATTGTTTTACCATGGCAACTTCATTTTTTGACATTTGTCAATATTTGCAAATTTGATGATTGTTGAGATCCTTATTGTTAGTAAAGTTTTCAATATTCTTTTCGTTATTTTGAATTTTTACAAAGTTTCAAACCATGGCGAATAATTTAGGGTACGAGAACTATGAGAAATTAGATATGATTGGGGTTTATTACCAAACAAATTTTAATGCAGAGCAAGCGAAGGAAATATATTTTGAAAGGTATTTATATTTACTGGAATGTTAGTCATCATTTGAGTTAAATAAAATGTGAATATTATAGATTTCCGGAAAGAAGGCAACCGTGTAAAAAACATTCATTAGGTTAAAACAAAATTTGGAAAATCACGGATCGTTTGAAAGGCCACGCGCCAAAACATATAGAAAAGAAAACGAAGAAAATAATGAAATAAATGTCCTTGCAGAGGTCACTGTTAACGAAAATTATACGTCTTGCAGAAAAATAGAAGAATCGGTGGGCATTTCAAAACGAAAGTATCAAAAATATTTAAAAATACCATTATAAACCATATATACCTCAAGTCATCCACCACTTGCATCCGGGTGATGCTCAATTGCGTATCGATTTCTGTAGATGGTATATTCAGAAAAGTGAAGAAAATGGTAATTTTGGTCGTTTAGTTATATGGTCGGATGAAAGCCATATAAGCTCCGCCGGAATTTACAATCGTGCAACGAATCGTTTCTGGTCTAACGAAAATCGGCATGTTACCGTGATCCGTCAGCAGCAAGGCAGGTTTGGGTTCAATGTGTCCTGTTTCATTTTAGGAGGCAGATTAACATTTTACATGTTTGAAGGCAATTTGAACCATCAACGATATTTGGAAATTTTGGACATTTGCCTTCCAGAATTGATTGATGATATTCCGTTAGCCCAGCTAAGAGAGGTTTATTTTCAGCAAGACGGGCACCTTGCCACAATGCAAGACTAGTAAGAGATTACCTCAATACAATGTTTCAAAACCATTGGATTGGTAACAATGGACCAGTTAATTGGCCAGCAAGGTCCCCAGACCTATCAATTTTAGATTTTTTTTGTGGGCTACCTTAAAATAAAATTCATCAAAGACAGTATGAAACTCAAGAAGCTTTGATGAATGCTACAAGAGAAGCCTTTGAAGAACTACGTTTAAGACCCTATTTTATTAAGATCCATTCAAGAAATTCTTCGGAGATGTAGGATTTGTCTTGACCATAATGGTCAGCAAATTGAGTAATATTTATAAAATTTTAATTCGTCTTATTTTCGTTTGTCTCTAAATTTATAAATAAATACATCCAATATTTATATGAGTTTCAAATCAACAATTCTGGAAATAAAATAAATTATTTTGCCGAAATTTGTATCTTCTTCAATGACATATAATTACATAATGATGGTTTTCTATATTAGGCACAAAAAAACAATAGAAGATTACGAATTCAAAGCCTACTAAGAAATTCAGTTAATAATACAAAATACCACGCTATTTATCAAAATAAGTGATAATTGTTATATATATATATATATATATATATATATATATATATTGAAGTGCTTAGAACAAGAGAAATTTAATTATGAGAAAATAGACAGGGTGTCATTTAAAAAAATGAAGTTGATCCCGATAACTTTTGACCTGACCCCGTATACTCATTCTGAAAACAGCACTGCATTCTACGGAAAATATTATATAAAGAACACTTTTCACTTTTTCTATAAGTTATCGTATAGCTGAGATACGGGGGCTGTCTCAAAATGCAACTTTTTCAAAAACGCCCTGTATCTCAAAAATGAGAAGAGCTAGAGTAATTATGTTTATGTCATCTTTCGTTTCACAAAAAGTAGCCAACGTTCGCGAAAACCGCATCTCTGTATCTTTGCTAATAACTGAGATACCCTGCGAGGACAACCAAATGGGACAACCTGTACAGTAGACTGGTGTATACCGTAAAGAGAAGTGGTCCCAAAATATACCCATGTGGAACCCTCGCTTTAATCCGCTTAGCAGAATTTTAAGGTTAACTTGATCTACTCCTGTACCCTAAGACTTAATTTGAAATAAATATCTGGGTATTTCAGATATTTTGACAGGTTGAAATGATAGATCAGGTATTAGTGAGCTGCTATATTGATTTATAAGCAAGTCGTTATCATTATGAATAAGGATAAGAAAAAAATTATTAACATTATCAGGATTCGACAGCATGTTTGGTAATTTGTGATGCGCCTTTTTTATTGATATTAAGCAAGTGAAGTTTTTTTCAAATATTTCTTGAATCAATATTATTGCTTAGGTGACGTGAAAGTAAGCGCACTTTTTTTGTTTAACAGAAAAGTTAGTCAGGTTTATTAATGATTAATGGTACTGGCAGTGTGCAGGCAAATAAGGTTTGGTATAACGACTTTTAGATTGGTCTCAAAAGTCCATCATTAATTTGACATTGTCACTTAATCAAGGTGGTATTTTTAACAAAATTTAAAAAACGTTTTAAGGGGTGGTACAGTATCAAATAATCATAGCAATTGATTATTTAAAAAGTTTAACTTATCATCCACTTCATATATACGAAATACGAAAAATGTTGAATTGTCGAAAAAGAATTTTATGGAACCCATTATCAAACCCAATTTTACTAGATACTGAAAAATAGTGCATATCTTTGGTGTAAAGTAAAGTAAGTCATGGTCAGATATGCTACTTACATCGTATAATTCCCATTCACTAAGTGTAGTGTCTCAGAAACGTCAGTAGAAGGAGGCACCTTCCTCCCTCTTTTACGGTGCAAGCTGCCCCGCCACCCACAGCCTATTTTATATGCCCACGTGGGGCCGGATTTTCCACCCTTATTTTTACTCGCTTACGTGTAGGACGTGTATTTTCACCCCTATTTTTTACACACCCACGTGTGAGACCGTATTTTCTACCCTAATTATTTTTACTCGCTTACGTGAAGGACCGTATTACCCTTATTTTTATGATTTCTTTTGGGGCTAAACCTTATGGCTGTATTAAGGACCTTTTGGTGGGGAGCCCCTAAAGGATAGGCAAATGGATGCGCATGTAGGATCGTATTTTGACCTATTTTTAAGGGTTAATGAACGGTAGGATATTTTTGGTATTAAAAGAAGCTAATCAAGGTAAAGGTAACGTATACGTTGATTTAAATACACTATTAAATTCTATAACGATAACAGTTAATTACCCTGTTGTCATACAATGTGAATGTGCGGTCTAACGACTATTTAATATGTGTTTTATATTAAAATTTAGTAGGATTCCGTATTGATTTTTACCAAAGGAGATTGCATAATTGTTGTTATTAAATTATTAGGTTCCTTTTTATCCCCATCTATAGATTGTGGTCCTCTTGTGGTGAAAATTCATTTGAACATATTTTAAAATGAAATTGCTTTAAAAATAAAACGTGTAATTAACTAATTGATTAACTCGCTTACAGCAATAGTAATCATCGAAAATTATTTACCTTTTAATACGTATCATTTACATGCAATATATTTTGGTTTTAAATATGAGTCACAATGTGTCGCAATCCTTTTTGCTTTAATTAAGGGTCATAATTAAATCTAGTTGTCGCTCAAGGTAATCACTACCAAATTAATCTCATGTACAACAAGAAACAATATCAATAATGTATAACAAACTATTTTTATAATGCCATTTTTCGCATAGTTTAATGTCCGTGTATGGGTCGTATTTTAGCCTTGGGAGAGCGGATTTGGTCTGGATTAGACTAGGGGTTGGTCCTGCATCGGAGATTGTATTCTAAATTGTCTCCTGTGAAAGTTAGCTTTACAAAACACAAACACAACCACAAGCACATACACAAGAATCAACACAAGCACAATCACAAGTACAAGCACAAGCGCAAGCACAAGTACATATAAACATACAACACGCGAAAACATACAAGACACAACACGGAAAACGAAAATCTCGCAAACACGAAAATGAAACAAAATTTCGCAAACACGAAAACGAAACGTAAACACGAACAACTCGCAAACACGAAAATGAAAACGAAATTGCAAACACGAAAATAACAAACACACAACACGCAGAATACGAAAAAACGAAAATCGTAAAACACAAATTCACACAAAAACGAAACAAACACGAAAATAACAAACACACAAATGCAACGAAACTTCGCAAACACGAAAATCGCAAACATGAAAATGAAACGAACAATTGCAAACACGAAAACGAAAATCGACAAATACAAACACGAAACACGATTGAAAACGAAAATATCGAAAACATCGAAATTCAAAACACAGAACGACATAACACGAAAAATAACAAACACAACAACGATAAAATCGAAACGAAAATTCGAACACGAAATCACAAACTGCAAACGAAAAATTGCAAACACGAAATCATATTAACTCACGAAAATCGATTCATAACTGAAAATTCGAAATACGAAAATATAAACAAAATTCGCAAATCACGAAAAATTCGTAATCACGAAAATGTCAACATTCGAAAATGAAAATCGAAAATTCGAAAACATCAGAAAATCGTATTTCAAACATTTCGAAAATGAACGAAAATTGCAAAAACATCGATCGATTATCGTTTATCGAAATTCTAACAATTCACATCATTGACATTCTAGTAAATTCGAAACATCGATTTTTTAATCGTTCGAAAATTTTTCTGTAACACGAATTTATTTTCGTACATTCATCACACAAAAAATCGAAAATCATTTAACTTCGAATTAATTAATTCAATACACATTTTCTTATAATGCTACGAAAATTCGCAAATCACGAAAATACATCTAGATACATTTGAAAATCGATAAAGAAAATTGCAATCGAAATACAATCGCAATTCGAAAGAATGATACGAAATTTGTAAACGACATTCACAAAACAAAACGAATAAAATTCGTAATACACGAAATAATCACACAAATGTCAAACGAAAATTACGAAAATTTCGCAAAATCATACGAAATAACACGATTCGATAGAATCACGACAAATTCACAATCAAATTCGAAAATCACTTTCGAAATTACGAAATCATTCGAAAACAAACATCGAATAATTACACACGAATCATTCACAAAAAAATCGCAATACATTCGAAAAATAAAACAGCATAATTAACACGAAATTCAAACGAAATGACGATTAATACGAACGAATATTGCGAAAATTCGTCATATCGATAAATTGCGATTCATTTAACACATGTGGAAAAATTGAAAACGAAAATTCATTTTCAAACGAAATGATGATTACGAATACACATCAACATACGAAATCAACCGAAATGAGAATTCTAAACTGAAATAATCGAAAATTCTAAATCGAAAATTGCATCATAAACAAATTAAATCAGAAATCGAAAATCGAAAATACGAAAACAAATACGAACAATTCGATAATCATTCGAAAATGAAAACGAATAAATTGCAATCGAAATTTCGATGAAAAATTCTTGTCAAACTGATAATAAACGATTTCGAAAATTGAAACGAAAAATTAACATTCATTTGCATTACGAAATTTGTAAACGAAAATACGCATTTTTCTTGCAAGATATTCGCTAAACCGGACGAATTGTAACAAGATTAAATTATTCGAAAATTCTGCAAACATTTCGAATATTTACATGATTGTACCGAATGTATCGAATTTCGATATTTTCGTATTTCGATATCTGTCATTTTCGTTTTACGATTTCGTATTCGAATATTCGTTCATTTTTCGTGTTTCGATTTTCGTGTTGCATTTTCGTATTCGTTTTCGTATTTGTTTTGATTTGTTATTTTTCGTGTTTGCATTTTCGTTTTCGATTTTCGTTTTTAAATTTTCGTGTTTCGATTTTTCAGTGATTTCATTTATTCGTGTTTGCATTTTCGTTTTGTGTTGAATTATTCGTGATGCAAGTTATTTTCGTTTTCATTTTCGTGATTTCGATTTTCGTGTTCGATTATTTTTGATACGATTTGCGTTAATAGTTTGTTATTTTTCGTGTTTGCATTTTCGTTTTCTTTTTTGTGAATTTGTTTACGATTTTCGTGTTTGCGTTTTCGTACTCTGCAATTTGTTATTTTCTGTTCAATTTTCGTTTTTTGTAATTTGTTAGATTTTCGTTCGATTTTCGTATTGTGATTTTGTTTTCGTGAATTTTCGTTGTTTTGATTGTTCGATTTTCTTGCAATTTCGTCTTGTCGTTTGTGATTTTATTCGTGTTTCATTTTCGTTTTCGTAATTTTTCGTTTTCGTGTTCGATTGTTTGTGATTTGTTTTCGATTTTCGTGTTCATTTTCGTTTTCATTTTTCGTGTTTGTTTCGATTATTTCGTTTTCGATTTTCGTTGTTCAATTTTGTGTTAATTTCGGATTTTTCGTGATTGCGTTTTTCGTACTTGTGCGTTATGTGTTTGTTATTTTCGTGTTTGCGATTTTCGTTTTCGTTTTTGTTTGTAATTTGTGTGTTTAGATTTTCGTGTTGTTTATTTCGATTTTTCGTGATTGCAATTTTTTTCGTTTGTTTGTGATTTTGTGTCGTTTTGTTCATTTTCGTTGTTTTCGTTTTCGTATTTGATTGATTCGTTTTATTTTCGTGTTTGATTCGTGATTTCGTGTGTTTGTGTCGTTTGATTTTTCGTGTTTTTTTGTTTTCGATTTTTTGTTTGTTGTGTTTTCGATTTTCGTGATTAATTTTTTTCATTTTCGTGTTTGCGATTTTCGTTCGATTTTCGTTTTGCATTTTGTTTGCGATTTTGTTTTACGATTGTTCGTGATTGCGGAATTTTTTTATTTTTCGTGTTTCGATTTTTCGTTTTGCGTTTTCGTTTTTATTTTCGTGTTTCGATTTTTCGTGATTGCGTTTTTCGTCTTTTGCTATTTTGTGTTTGTTTGTATTTTCGTGTTTGCATTTTCGTGTTTCGTTTATTGTGTTTCGATTTTCGTGTTTGAATTTTGTTTCGTTTTCGTGTTCGATTTTTCGTTTTCGATTGCTTTAATTGTTCGTTTTCATTTTTCGTGTTTGCGATTTTGTATCTTGTGCATTTTGTTTTGTTAATTTTTCGTGTTTGCATTTTTTTCTTTTGTGTTTGTGAATTTGTGTGTTTAGATTTTTCGTGTTTGCTTTTCGTACTTTGCGTTTGTGTGTTATTTCGTGTTTGTTTCATTTCGTTTTTGTGTTTGAATTTTGTTTACGATTTTCGTGTTATTTTCGTGTTTGTTTCGTGTTGCAATTTTGTTTTCGTTTTCGTGTTTGCGAATTTTCGTTTCGTTTCGTGTTTGCGTTTTTGTTTCGTTTTCGTTTTCGTTTTCGTGTTTGCGATTTTCGTTTCGTTTTCGTGTTTCGATTTTCGTTCAATTTTCGTTTTCATTTTCGTTGCGAATTTTCGTTTTTCATTTTCGTGTTTCGATTTTTCGTGTTGCGTTTTCGTACTTTGTGCATTTGTGTTTTGTTATTTTTCGTGTTTGCGAATTTTCGTTTTCGTTTTTGTGTTTGTGAATTTGTGTGTTTACGATTTTTCGTGATTTGCGAATTTTCGTTTTCATTTTTCGTGTTTGCGATTTTCGTGATTTTGTTTCAATTTTCGTGTTTCGATTTTTCGTGTTGCGTTTTCGTATCTTTTCGTTATGTGTTTGGTTATTTTTCGTGTTTGCGATTTTGTTTTCGTGTTTTGTTTTGTGAATTTGTGTGTTTACGATTTTTCGTGTTTGCGTTTTCGTTTGTCATTTTGTGTTTGTATTTTTCGTGTTTGCAATTTTCGTTTCGTTTTTTCGTTTGTGATTTGTCGTGTTTCGATTTTCGTCGTTTGCAATTTTCGTTTTCGTTTTCGTTTTTCGTATTGGAATTTTGTTTTATTTTTGTGTTTGCGATTTTCGTTTGCGAATTTTCGTATTGTGCGTTTGTGGTTTGTTTTCGATTTTTCGTGTTTGCGATTTGTTTCGTGTTGTGATTTGTGTGTTTGTTATTTTCGTGTTTGCAATTTTCGTTTTCGTTTTGTGTTTTGCGATTTTCGTTGCAATTTTCGTTTTCGATTTTCGTGTTTCGATTTTTTCGTGTTTGCGATTTTTCGTTTTTTCGTATTGTGTTTGTTATTTTTCGTGTTTCGATTTTCGTTTTCGTTTTTGTGTTTGTGAATTGTGTGTTTGATTTTCGTGTTTGTCGTTTTTCGTACTTGTGCATTTGTGTGTTTGTTATTTTTCGTGTTTGCATTTTTGGTTTTCGTTTTTTGTGTGTTTCGAATTTGTCGTGTTTGGATTTTTCGTGTCGTTTTCGTGTTTCGTTTTTCGTTTTGCGTTCTATGTGTTCGTTTTATTTTTCGTGTTTGCGAATTTTTCGTATTTGCATTTTGTGTGTTGATTTTCGTGTTTGCGTTTTCGTTTTTTGTGTTTGTCGAATTTTCGTGTTTGCGATTTTTCGTGTTTGCGATTTTCGTATTCTGTGGTTTTTCGTGTTTGTTTTTTCGTGTTTGTTTCGATTTTCTGTTTCGTTTTTCGTGTTTGCAATTGTGTGTTTCGATTTTCGTGTTTGCAATTTTCGTTTTCGTTTTCGTGTTTGAATTTTCGTTTCGTTTTCGTGTTTGCGAATTTTCGTGTTTGTCGTATTTTCTGTTTGCGATTTTCGTTTCGTTTTTCGTGTTTCGTTTTCGTGTTTGCGATTTTTCGTTTTGTTTTCGTGTTTGATTTTCGTTTTCGTTTCGAATTTTTCGTTTTCATTTTCGTGTTTGCGAATTTTCGTTTTCGTTTTTCGTGTTTGCGATTTTCGTTTTCGTTTTGCGATGTTTCGTTTTCGTGTTTGCGAATTTTTCGTTTTTCGTGTTTGCGAATTTTTCGTTTTCGTTTTCGTGTTTACGATTTTCGTGTTTCGAATTTTCGTTTTCGTTTTCGTGTTTGCGATTTTCGTTTTCGTGTTTGCGAATTTTCGTTTTCGTTAATCGTGTTTACGATTTTCTGTTTCGAATTTTTCGTTTTCGTTTTCGTGTTTGCGAATTTTCGTTTTCGGTTTTCGTGTTTGCGATTTTTCGTTTTCGTATTTTCGAATTTTTCGTTTTCATTTTCGTGTTTGCGAAATTTTCTTTTCATTTTTTCGTGTTTGCATTTTTCGTGTTTGCAGTTGTTCGTTTTTCGTTTTTCGTGTTTGAAATTTTTATTTTCATTTTCGTGTTTGCGAGATTTTCGTTTTCCGTGTTTGTGTGCTTGTATGTTCTCGCGTGTTTGTATGTTTATATGTACTTGTGCTTGCGCTTGTGCTTGTACTTGTGATTGTGCTTGTGTTGATTCTTGTGTATGTGCTTGTTGTTGTGTTTGTGTTTTGTAAAGCTAACTTTCACAGGAGACAATTTAGAATACAATCTCCGATGCAGGACCAACCCTAGTCTAACCCAGACCAAATCCGTTCTCCCAAGGCTAAAATACGACCCATACACGGACATTAAACTATGCGAAAAATGGCATTATAAAAATAGTTTGTTATACATTATTGATATTGTTTCTTGTTGTACATGAGATTAATTTGGTAGTGATTACCTTGAGCGACAACTAGATTTAATTATGACCCTTAATTAAAGCAAAAAGATTGCGACACATTGTGACTCATATTTAAAACCAAAATATATTGCATGTAAATGATACGTATTAAAGGTAAATAAATAAAAGCGACATTCCTTAATTTTCGATGATTACTATTGCTGTAAGCGGTTAATCAATTAGTTAATTACACGTTTTATTTTTAAAGCAATTTCATTTTAAAATATATTCAAATGAATTTTCACCACAAGAGGACCACAATCTATAGATGGGGATTAAAAGGAACCTAATAATTTAATAACAACAATTATGCAATCTCCTTTGGTAAAAATCAATACTTAATCCTACTAAATTTTAATATAAAACACATATTAAATAGTCGTTAGACCGTACATTCACATTGTATGACAACAGGGTAATTAACTGTTTGTTATCGTTATAGAATTTAATAGTGTATTTAAATCAACGTATACGTTACCTTTACCTTGATTAGCTTCTTTTAATACCAAAAATATCCTACCGTTTATTAACCCTTAAAAATAGGTCAAAAATACGATCCTACATCCATTTGCCTATCCTTTAGGGGCTCCCCACCAAAAGGTCCTTAATACAGCCATAAGGTTTAACCCCAAAAGAAATCATAAAAATAAGGGTAATACGGTCCTTCACGTAAGCGAGTAAAAAATAATTAGGGTAGAAAATACGGTCTCACACGTGGGTGTGTAAAAAATAGGGGTGAAAATACACGTCCTACACGTAAGCGAGTAAAAATAAGGGTGGAAAATCTGGCCCACATGGGCATATAAAATAGGGTGTGGGTGGCGGGGAGCTTGCACCGTAAAAGATGGGAGGGAAGGTGCCTCCCTTCTACTCACGTCCAAAATGTCAATAATAGTGGCATTATAACCCGCTATGCGTGTAGGTTTGTTAATAAGTTGAGAAAGACTAAATCAGTCAATCATGCCATAAAGTACAAAACTGGATTTTAATTGGATTTGATCATATCTGTATTAACATCCCCAACTAACACGATTTTATCTGTAGTAAAGTTTATATTTGCTCAAAGATAACTCTAAGTTGTCACAAAAGTACATCCGTCAGAGGTGGTCGATGTACAACACCGAGAACAAATTTCTCATTATGAATACAAATCTCTTATTACTGTCTACCTTGTATGAGGTTTTTCGGGGGTTTTCCTTATACACATACAGCGGCACGGTCACTACGTATACGCACATTATGTGCGGCTTTCCCTCTCAGAACCCTAACTCAATTCCTTTCGATCCCATACTGACCACACCCATTCTTAATCCTACCATGCATATATACGTAATGTATATATGCCTCTGGGGCTGAAGGAACGTGGAAAGCTCATCCTCCTTCTGTATAACATAATAATTTAACTGTAAAATGTTACAAATAATATCGTGTATTCAAGTGTGCGATTTTGAAATAATTTACCATTACGCTTACATCTAAAACTGTTACGAGAAAATAAAAAAAATAAAATGTTTGTACACCATAACACAGTTATTTCAAAATTATGTAGGAAAACTTATTACTACCTGCTTTAATTAAATATATAAGTAAGCTAAATAGTACCGAAATCCAAATATTAGTGTATAAGGTACTGCCCGAGATTAGGTGAAAGGCTTATAGTTAAACTCGTATGTAATTAAGAACAGTCTCTTTATTTAGACTATAGCCTAGGCATATATGTGGTGGTGGTGCTCTGCTTGCTATAAATAATGGCGTCGTCTGCAGATCAATTGACATTGGTAAATTGTACAATCTAATATTGCTTATTGATATAGTGTAGTGGTGTAAGTGTTATTTCAATAATTTAACTTTATTTGTGTTCGTTATATACGTTGCTCTAGATATTGCTGTGAATGATTTGCGAACATTTTTTGATGTTTTTGAACTTCTATGCCTTCAATATGAAAATCGTAATGTGTCAGATGTTAAATATAATTTAATGAACAATTTTTTGAATTTGCTTAGCTTACTTAACTCAATATAACCGTATTGTAAATATAAATGATCGCTTATTGGACTTAGTTGTAAGCAATCTGAATTATGCTGTCTCTCATGATTCATGTCGTTTCATACTGGAAGATGCACACCATCCGGCACTTGCTATTACAATCCAACAACAGTTTTGTAAGCCAATTTTCTCAGTATGTTGAACCAATAGATATTATAATTTTCGCAAGTGTGATCTTGTTGGGTGATATAAAAGACTTTCTGATACTGACTGGTAATTTTTATTATCTTGTTCGGATGTTAACATGGTATGCACTGAATTTTATACTGTTCTTTACAATATCCTAGACGTTTTTGTTTCATGCTACCTTAAACGTAAGAATCATTCATAATATACGATTAAAATCAAGCTACTTAAATAAGTATAAAAGAACCAAATGTGTAATTGCATTGTATGAAAATAAACGATTAAGAAAGTTGGTTAAACTTCAAATTCGATCTTACTTCAAAACTTACATCTTGGTGATTGGAAATTTATTGATGTCTGATCAAAAAAAACTGGACATTTATTAGATCTAAGAAAGTCAGCACTAGGCTACCTGGTGTGATGAAACTTGATTATACATTTTTTACTACTCCTCAAGATATTGTTAATGCCTTTAAGCAACATTTTTCTAGCGTTTATCGTCAGCCAGGTTCATGCGCATCGAGTTGTGTTTACAATAACCTACCATATATTAACTTAAATATAGTCACCGAAACTATGATCAAATATTGTATTAATGTCTTTATCTTTCCATTATCTATTATTTTAAATCTGTCAATTAGGACTCACTGTTTCCTCGAAACATAGAAAATTGCCAAAATCAGCCTTGTCCTAAAGAACGGTAAATGTGCTAAGATATCTAATTATAGGCCTATCAGTATTTTATGTACTTTTTCTAAAATTTTGGAAATTGTTTTGTGTAATTCTATTTATCCTTCAATTGGTAATTATATATCTACCCAACAGCAGGAATTTATGAAACGGAGATCTACTCTTACGAATCTTGTATGCTTTACTGAATATGCTTCCAGAGTGCTAGATAACAAAGGTCAGGTGGATGTGATTTACACTGTTTTAAGTAAAGCTTTTGATACGATTGATCACGCGTTAATGATTAACAAGCTAAATAACTTTGGTTTTAGCGTATCACTTATTCTTTTTTTTTAATTCCTATCTGTCAAATCGCTCCCAGTATGTATACTACAACAACTTTACTTCTGAACACTTTTTTGCTATCTTTGGAGTACCTCAGGGTTCGAATTTAAGTCCACTCTTATTTCTTATATTTATTAATGATATTGTGAATATTACATCTACCAACTATCTCTTATTTGCGGATGACCTTAAGATACTCTCTCAAATTAGGGCATTGGACGACTGCGAGGCTCTACAAAGTCAATTAAATAGCATACATTACTGGTGTATGCTTAACAAACTTGACTTAAACGTTAGCAAATGTAAAATATTGTCTTATAGTAGGAAAAACAATGAAATTCATTATGATTACACTATAAACACCATTTACATTAATCGTGTATTGATTACTAAAGATTTAGGTGTCATATTTGACAGCCGTTTAAGTTTTATAGAACATTATTGTAAGTTTTTGTTATAAACGAATAAGTTCAAAGGTAAATATGTAATTAAAAATTATTATTAATTTTATTAAATACATAAATAAAAAGTTTACCTCGAGTATTAATAATAATTTTTAATTACAAATTTATAGAACATATTCAACATGTTTACTCCTCGGATTTCAAAATGTTAGGCTTGCTCATAAGGAATAGCAAAACATTTTCTAAACCTCCAACTATTTTGACGCTATATTTCTCCTTAATTAGGTCAGTGCTTGATTATTGTGATATCGTTTGGTACCTTTTCTACAATATTCATATAACGGTTCTAGAAAATATTTAAAGGAAATTATTAAAATATATGTTCTTTAAAATAGATGGTGTTTATCCAGAAAGAGGTTATCTGCAAGACTTATTCCTACAACGTTTCAATTTGCAATCTTTAGAAAAGAGACGCTTTAGGAACGGCATAAAATTCCTTTACGGTCTTTTACATGATGATGTTGACTCATATGTCAAGATTCCCCGTTTCGTTTAAAAATGCTGTTCCAAAAACAAAGATGCTTCTTAAGTCACCTGTTTGTACAATAACACAGAACTATAACTCTTTTTGTCTCCGATATAAATTTTTTTTCCCTCAATAGAATTTTACAATGTGTGTAGTAACTATACTATTAGATATTGTAGTATGTAACTCGTTTTCAAATTATGTATTGGCTTATTTATTTTCAATTATTTTTTCAACATTTTATTATGTAAATATACTACTAAGATTGTCATCCTGTAGTAGATTTACTAATTTTTTCTTTTCTTTTTGTTTTTATTAACTTCAGAGTATTATCAAAGAGTATATAATAGGGAAGAGAGGCAATGTCCGTATTAAATATCGTATACGCCAAAGTTAGTCGACCGCTTTTGGGCGCTAGTATCGGCCCTCTAGTACTCGACTAACCAAACTAATTCATTTTAGAATTGAACCGTTTTCCACAAATTTCTGCATTGCTGTTGACACAGCGTTGTCACATAATCTCCGCGATTACCTGCTGGGATGGATACCGTCTTGATTTATGACGTTTGTTTATTTAGCAACGTATTATATATAGAATTCCACAAAGGAATGGTCGTTTTCGTTTTGTTATTTAATTTGGTTGTTTTATACACAACATAATCGCTCTTAGGTAGAATTGCATTGTATTTATAAAATTGTTTCTCTTGTAAAAAGCAGCATATAAAAAAAGTCTTTACTAATTTGTTGTTTTTTTGGAGTAAGACAATACATTAAGTTTTCGTGTAGTACTTCCCCCATCCCTAACGTAGAATAATTAATATGAAAGATCTAAATGACTTTTAATTATTAAAATAAAGTATAGGTTCTTTTATATTTCACATGTAATTTTTTTGTTGAAATTTTTAATTGTTAAACTGAACAAGGAATTCATATATATATATATATATATATATATATATATATATATATATATATATATTATATGAAACAACTAAAATCGATTTATTTATTTGTGTTCTGTTAATAAAATAAGGGGCTTTAAGCTATTTTCACGGAAAAATTGTATTGTTCCCGGATTAACAATCCGGTTAACAAATGGTTGTGCCTTTACCTTGGTGCAAATGGTATTTTGAAATAAATATAAAACCCTTTAGCGCGTTAACCAAAATATAAATAAGTACTTTTGCTAATTCCATAAATAGAGAAATAAAGTGGATGTCGTACGTTCAAATCCTACTCGAGGTAAAATTTTTATTTATGTATTTAATAAAATTAATAATAATGTTTCGTAATTACTGTTGGCTCTTTGGTTGAAAGTTTACATATGGTTGAATTAGATTTAAGCGGTGAATGATGAAAAGTTAAATTTTAGGTATCGATCTACAGAAACATGAATCGTGCTAAAGCAAAAATCAATAGATTATTGAATTATTAAAACATATATAAATTATGAGAATTAATATAAAAAATATACAAAACTTCTACCGAAACTGCATTACTGCACTAAACTAGCCGTTTTAAATATCTATTAAAAATAAAATGTATACGTTTCGTTTAATCAAAGAGCATGTAATGTTTATATACTCTTTGGCTTAATGATTGAATGAACCCAAGGCACCAAGAATTATAATTTTAGTTTATAATCCTTGGTACCTACCCATAAGGCCGGTCGTACATTGACAGCGTATTATCGTCGGACGACACGTTGTCGGACGTTGTCGGACGATGTCGGACGACACTGTGCCGAGACCCACGTACACTGAAAGCAACTGTCGACCGACGTCGGGAGATCGTAGCGCCCGCTCATTTGATTTTGTGCACGTTTTTCAGTGAAAGTATTTTAAGCAGTGCTAGTGTTTTAACTTTCTGGCAGCGTGTGTTTTATCTTCTGATAATTATTTGAAAATGAGTGACTCTGAGGATGACCTATGTGTTTATTTATTAATGGAAACATCTCGGTTATTAAAAGAAGAAAATGTGGGTACACGCGTACAATTCTGAAAAAAGATGGGGAGTATCTCCGGACCTGCCTACCTCTCGAAATCACCCAGATAAATTTTACGACTACTTCAAGATGGAAATTGAAACTTTTGACAACATATTGGAAGCGATTCAGAGACGTATCAAAACAAAGCAAATTTCGAGAGGTTGTAACTCCAACGGAGAAGCTGGCGATCACTTTGAGGTAAATTTTGACTCTTTGATAAATGTTTATTTTATGAAAAAAATCTTGGTACGTTGATCCCACAAATCAGGATTTTCACGCACCAACTCGATAAGCGCACCCTTATCAATGTTATTATCCATGATGATTGAAAAAATTCAAGAAATTCACCAACAATAAACACAATCGAAAAGAAACGAGCAAAATGCGTCCTTTCCTAACTCCAGACTACGTCCGACTGTCGGATGAAAAACAAATTTTTGTTTCGCTCCCGACGGTCGGGAGATGTCGGCAGACACGCTCTACCCGTCTGTGAGCAGTGTACGTGTCCCCGCCGGCGCAGTAGTTTGTTTAAGAGCCGATGTCTGGCGGCGTCGTCCGACGTCGCCAGACACTGTCGGCTGACAAATCCGCTCTCAGTGTACGACCGGCCTAAGCTGTTCAGAGATGACACGCGTTGCAAATGCTTACCTTGGTCTTATCTGTATAAAAGAATAACTGGAGGCTTAAATAATGACATTTAAAATGCGCCTTTAGCACTCACAAATTTACATACACTTTTGTATGAATTCTCTTCATTGGTGGTTCATATAATATTTGCGATTATATAATTTCCATTTGTCGTTGTTGATTCCGTTGTTATTCGTTATTGTTGTTTGTTGTTACTTTTTGCTGTTGTTATTATTTGAGTGATGGCGTCGTCGAAAGCATGTTGCGTCTATTTTAATTGCAAACGAAATAGTGTAACTTATCCTGAGTTGAGTTTTTTCCGTTTTCCTCTTGATTCGGTGAGAAGTAATAAGTGGTTCGAGAACTGTGGAAATGTGAATCTTCTTGGGTTAGGCCTGAAAGAACTTAATAAGAAAACTGTTTGTGCTATGCATTTTGCAGAAAAGAGTTTTATGAATACATGGCGTAATTCATTGGTACACGATGCAATTCCAATCAAGTACACTGAAGATCCGGGATGTATCAATGAGCCAGGCAAATGAACATAGTGCCTTCTCCTGAAAAATTGATTTTAAAACGGGAAGCTGGCGTCAAAACTTACGGAAGCTGCAGTTTCAAGAGTGATCATGCTTTATTTGATTATAATAACACTTGTGCTGTTGAAGATCCGATTTATTCCGAAATTTTACAGGTAATATGATGTATGTTTATTAATTTAACACACACGAATGTGCAGATCATGTAATAATTATTTCACTGTTATAAAATATACAGCGTGTTTCAAAAACCTTCCGCTAATTTGTAGGGTAAATAGAATATTAGAAAATAACGTTAGTTTGGGTAATAGAGATGTGTTCAAAAATACCTCCTTAAGAAGATACGGCCCTGTAAATGTGGCCCCAAAAATCCTTTTTTTATTATATCCGAAACAGTTTAAGATCCCTAAATGAAATTTAGACCACAAATAACTTTGAATTTTTAATATTTGGTACAGGAGCATCGCTAAAGGGGAGGTGCCACTTAGGAGACATTTTCGGACACATGTTTATTAACCAAACTAACGTTATTTTTCAATATTCTATTTATCCCAGAAATTAGCGGAACGTTTTTTAAAACACCCAGTATATTTCTCCAATTACAAATTTAAGCCAACCTAGGAATTAATACCTTTTTTTTTTCGTCAAAAATTCAGTATATACGCATACAGTTATCGCCTTACGTCCAAGTAACAACCACAAAAAAATTTTTCGAGTAACAGCGGCTGGTTAAGTCGTAATTGTAAGTGTCTGCAAATAAAACAAAAATGTGTTATTTGATTAAAAACAAAATGCCCCTTACCCCTACGTTTCAAGGGAAATTTTTTGTACTTGTACGGTATCTTTGTCATAAGTTTATCATTCTTTCCTTATAAACAGTACATTTTTCAACTTAATGGTAAGTTGCCTACAAAATGGACTACCCCCCTTCCGGTTACGGCGTGTATTTTAAATGTGTTATTGTCGGTTTCAACATCGTATTTAACTTATGTTTAGTATATTTTCCGCATATCGCATACGCGTCATTATTAACTCATCACTTCTAAATAGAACTAAACGTTATATCTATGTCATGTTATTAAACTATAGGTAATTAGCTCGTTCCTTTATTTAAACCATCCTGACATTGCAGGGAGTCTTGGATATGCCAACTCTTAAGAAAAGGAAAAGAAGGAGTCAAGTAATATCTCCAAAATACAGAACGCAAATTAAACTTTTAAAAGGAAAATCATAAGAAAAGATGTTTGCATTAATCGCCATAAAAACAATTCTAAGCATTCATCAACATCTGCTTTACCTAAACATGTTCGTGTATTTATAAATATGCAACTGCATCACAAATATAAAAATCCATGGACAAAAGACGAAAAGGAGCTCGCTTTAAGTCACCTGCGTTGTACCTATTCCTGAGAGAAGATTTAAAATTTACGTTACCCTCAAAGGCCACCATTGCATCTTGGTTTCGAATGTCGCAATTATGTACTGGTACGGATACAAAGGTTTTGAAAGAACTATCCAGTAAAGTGAAGACTATGGCCCACGAAGAAAAGGAATGCGCTCTGCAAATGTACGAAATAAGCATAAAGAAAGGCATTGAATACAATTCTCAACTAGATTTAATCGAAGGTTTTCAAGACCTAGGACATCTTGATCGAGATCATAAAATTGCTACTCAAACATTAGTGTTTATGGCAAGAGGATTAATAAATAATTGGAAAGTTCCTATAACTTACTATCTATCCGCTACATACTTTAAACATCAAGAATTACATGCGCTTGTTATACAAAATATAAATGCTTTACAATGTGCTGGTCTAAATGTTCGAGTGTTCATGTGTGACCAAGCAGCAACGAATAGAGCTGTTTTCCAACTATTAGGAATTACGCCGGATCAGCCATTTTTTAATGTAAACGGAAAAAATGTTCACAATATATGATGTTCCGCACTTGATTAAAAGTGTTCGAAATACTTTGATGTCACATGATATATATGTCAACAAAGAAAATGCTTCCTGGAAAGACATTAAGACAGTATATCATTTAGATAAGCTGCTGCCATTAAAACGTGCGTCAATATTGGACAAATGAAAAGTAACAGCGCAACGTGAAATTACAGACTGGATTGCCAAGTGGCACTGCATCACTGCAAAAAATAAGATAAAGGAAGGCATACATTGTTTCCGTGGTTTAAGGCAATCCATTCATGCTAGCTTATTATTATGGGAAGATTTGAAAAGCAGCGGATTTCAATTTCTGTTAACAAGTAGGTTGAAGACAATCGTGAGAGTGGAACATCGTACTGAAGTTTTTAAAGCCACCCGAAAATTCAAATTGCGAAGTGGATGAGGACGTCGATATACAGATAGAAGATGAAGTTGAAGCAAATTTTTCCATGAAGAATATGACAATTCAATGCTATTTGTTAACAATCCAGCTAGTAATATGGAAGACAAAAGTTCTGTTCGTAATGAACATCAGGTACGCGATAAACAGAATACAGAAAATATTACTACCCTATAAGACTGTGCAATTGTATATTTCGCGGGATACGTTGTTTACAAAACTTTAAACAAATTTAATTGTGAAGAATGCCATAGTTTGTGTTCTGAGGAACCATTGAATAACAGTGCACAACGTTTTTTTACTAGAAAAAGACCACGCTAGAAGTGAAATAAAGTATTAAAAAAAACCAAGCACTGGTGTTGTAATAGTGGCGACCTTAATATTAGACATATTTCCAAATTATTTCATCAATAATCGAGCAAAACGTAATTTTAAAAGAATTTTATTAGACATGTGTATAAACAAAATTAAATTAGTGATGCCGGAGTGGTTGAACAACAAAGACAATTGCTATGAACACAAATTATTCTTTATGAAACATCAACCTGTAAATTGAATAAAACTAAAAAAGTGGTTATCTCAGGATTTAGAAGTAGTTGGGCGTAATAAACAAACAAATAATCAAAAGGTGAAAAACGTGAACAATTTATGAAGGAATTAGTAACGAATAATTCCTTTTTCATCCATATCTTTTACAGTATATTTAAATTGTTTCTAAATTTAAAAAGAAATTTTGGTTGATTTGCTGATAATTAACTTATTTAAGGCATTAAGTGATTAGACACTTTTGTTTACGTTTAAAAAGAAGCTGTAATTTGTAACTATTACAAAGAACGGTTTACTTATAAAAATTATAATTGATGTTACAATTAAAAATTATTGTTAATTTTATTAAATACATAAATAAAAGTTTACCTCGAGTAGGATTTGAACCTACGACCTGTACTTTGCTAGAGTACCGCGCTAACCAACTGCGCCATCAAGGTTCAAGCCCCAATCGATGTAAATTTTGTCTTTATGTATGTAGGACTGATATAAATTCTAAATATAATGAGATTACAATAAAATTACATATATAAATGGAATGTGAGCCTGCAATATCGCAAGGATTCACGCATACCAATACTACGTGACTAATATTAGATTAATATAAGTTTTTTATGAACGAATAAGTTCAAAAGTTAATATGTAATTACAAATTATTATTAATTTTATTAAATACATAAATAAAAAGCTTACCTCGATTAGGATCTGTACGACCTATACTTTGCTAGAGTATCGCGCTAAGGAACTGCGCGATCGAGATACAAGTACCAATCGATGTACGTTTAGTGTTTATGTATGTAAAACTGATATAAATTCTAAATATAATGAGATTACAATCAAATTATATAAATGGAATGTGAGCCTGCAATATTAAATTATTATAATAATTTAATATTAGTCAAGTTGCTTTGGTATGTGTGAATCCTTGCGATATTTCAGGCTCACATTCCGTTAATATAAGTAATTTTATTGTAATCTCATTACATTTAGAGTTTACATCAGTTCTACATACATAAAGATAAAATTTACATCGATTGGGGCTTGAACCTTGATGGCGCAGTTGGTTAGCGCGGTACTCTAGCAAAGTACAGGTCGTAGGTTCAAATCCTACTCGAGGTAAACTTTATGTATTTTATTATTTACTTATTCGTTCATAACAAAAACTTATAATAATTATAATAATGTTACAATTAGTGCAATTCATAGTAACTTTTATAGCAACTAAACAAAAACCTGTCATTTGTTTCTTGATTTGAAATAAATATTTTAAATATGAACTGTTGTCATTTATTTACAATTATTATTCTAAAAATTATTGTAATATTCCTACCTAATTACCACCTAATTTAAATTCTATATACAATATTAATGGCGATAGTCAGTACTTTTCAATACTTGGTAATTAATTTATGGCGTGAGATTTCTGCAGTTTTGAATAGCGTCTACCTGCTTAGTAAACCTTTAGAGTTTTTAAATGTAAATACTACATTCGACATCATTGGTAAATGAGGCCTGTAGATGAGCAGGTAGTGTCATTTACTCTGCAATAATCGTTGTCTTACATCTTTTTCTTTCATTACGTAAAAATTCACTTTGCTCTTTCTACAACAGAAAGGCAAAGATAAAATAATAGTGTTGACCCATACGCAACACACATTACGCCGTACGAATTCCTTCCTATTATATACTCTTTGGTTTTATGTTATTTTTAGGTATACAAAATTTTATTGTTTATAGTACTTATACATTATTGAATTTTCTCATTTAATTATGCTCTGTAAATGGATTTCGTATCTGTTGAACACTACATACACTATTATTATTATTATTATTATTATAATATATAAAATGCTAATTTGAGTTATCAGCCATCGTTTTTAATTTGCCACACAGCAGGCTTTTTTAGTTTGCTGCTACGGCTTTATTATCTGTCTAGGGTGTCAATATTTTTAAGGAACTTGTGAGGTATATTTGGGTTTATTTGGAGGGTTAGAAATAAAATTCATTAAAAAATGTGACCACCGCCTTTTGCAAATGGACCTTAAGAAGTAAAATTTACAAAATCATGTGACAACTGCCTTTTTAAAATAAACTTTATTACAACACTTGGGAACAGTAAAACTTTTAAACAATCCTTTTAGTTATTAAAACAGTACTATGCTGTTTCGTCCTCAGAATCTTGGTTTGTAGAGTATGGTAAATTAATATAATAATCTTTATTACCGTCATCAACCCATTGCAGAAGTACCATAAGGTTGTCATATTTTTGTTTTTTTAAGGGAATTAAGCTGTTTGCACTTATGCTTGGGGGTTGTGATGATTAGAAAAAGTTAAATTATGTCGTTTGTTTCTTTTATAATTCATTTCTTTAAAATCTTCGTTAAATGCTGTTTTATACAGTAAAATTCCAGGTTTGTCTGTCCTTGCTTGCAAATGCATGATGTTGGAACTCAAAAACTGCTTTCCAGCTGTATTTACTTTACGAACGATGAAATTTCCATTTGCAGAATATAAGTTGGCCCAATTAAGAAATTCATTTTGAGTCATCTCATGAACACAAAATGGTTTATTATTTACTTGACAAGTTCTTATAAATTGTACCCATTCCCTGGGAGTTTGAATGGACATAGTTGTAAGTATTTTCTTTTTCTTTTCAATTACATGATGAACTCCATCCACCTCCATATCAGTGTGGCCTGTTGGTAAATATTTGTGATTTATCACAATACGAGGAAATTTTTGTACGGGGTGGCCAACTAAGAATGCTTCGAGGACTGAGGGTATGAAAAATGCGGTTTTGGACGGCTATACTTGCGTCGCAAAGCAATACCCGAGAAAGCTTTACCAATCTCAACCAAACTTAACCGGTGGAAGCAGCGGCGATTTTCGACATGTGATGCCAGGATCCCGGCACCGTTGTTACGCGTCGAACAAACGGACGGTAGGTGACGATCGTAATTCAAGTTTATTTTAGACCAGATTCACTTTTTTGCAAGTCGTTAAGCCTTTGACTCTTGTATATCATTCTTATTATGTATTCTCTAATTAAAGTGCACTTTTCAATTTTGTGGGTATAAATAGTTATTCAACTTATCGTTATGTATTTTCTTTTCGTATTTCTACATTGGAACTAACCTAATGACGTATAATTATATAAATTTCATAACAAATTTATGACATATACTGGGAAAATTAGAATCTAACATATAAGAAAACTTCTTTCCAAAAAGATATTGAATTGAAAAGCACGTGCTTTAGAATTATCGGTTTAATTTTTGATTGACATCAAACTTCTATCTGGAATTGCTTTGGGACTTTTACTTCTACTTTTCCTTTCCTGAACTTTTCTGTACCACTTGTGTACTACTACAACATTATGGTTATGTTCAAAAAATCACCTCAACGATTATAACTGAAATGACATGGTTAACCTTTGTCTACATTCAAGATCACTTACTGTAAAAACTCCATTATCTACACACTACCGGTATACCTGCGACTTTCGTATCTCTCGTTGAAGAGATCGTAACAGGTTACTCCACAATTACATTCATTTTACCTGATTATAAAGGCAATCAATTTATGTTAACTAATTGTACACATCATCTACTGTCTGTTTGTACAAGTGGAAATTGTGTAGCTACTAGATTGAACAAAGTGATTTCAATTCAACTATTTAGTTGTATCAGTTGCAAGGTTATATACAATGTAGAGGGTCGATTAAGTCAATCAATTATATCTATAAAAATTCCTTATTTGTATGTTCTGTAATTTATATACAAGTGTAACTTGAGTATAATAACTGTTAACCATTGTTTACTTATTTGTATTGTCAATTTACATTGACAAGTACAAGTGATTCTTTTACCGCTTCTAACTATCTTTGGTGTCTCAGCTTCAGGTAGTATTATGCATAAAATAATCTTAATGTAAAATCTATTTTATTTGTCTTTCATTTAGGTTAAAGACTTTGTGCCATTAGCATTTACTTTTCTTCATAATTATTTTGAAATAGACAGCTTCACATAAAGGTCAGCTTATTTAAGACAAAAGTACTACTAACATTCTATATAATACATTGGGCTCAACGGTCTACGTTTCTTGTAGTTCTTTACTTATAAATCGTGCGTTGAGTAAACAATAACGTTTAGAAACAGTTATTACTTTGATGCGTTACGGCTTTCTGCACAATTAAAATTTCGTTAATCTAATTTTTGATACTTCGTTTTCTAAATAAATATTCATGGTAGAAATTTACAGTTTAAATTAATTTGTGCCTTATTGAGAAACATAAAACCTGATTTCTTTTTTGTTTATTAAATAAACGAATTTTAATTATTACTGAATACTTTACTTCTTGTTTTGGTTTGTCTGTATTTTAGAAAATTCGTGGCGTCTACTATTAGTAGTAAAAGGCTTAATCTTACCAGCATATATACTAGTTCAGTGCAAATAATGAACCCCCTGACCACGCATCTAAAGTGCCTTAATTGCTTCACTAGCTGCAGGGTTATACTCTGTAGAATGTGCAGGGTTAAAGCCTCACACTCAGAATCGATCTGCAGTATTGTAAAGAAGCCATATTTCGATAACATTTTGGCACCAGTTACAGGTAGGATCGCGGCGAAATTAGATTGTAGGGGGTATCCAACGACAACTCAAACGGAAATAGGGTGTGGCAGTTACGGCGATCTTGTGGAGGAATCTTTCAAACGATTCGACAAATTTTAGCGAAACGCGATATGTACGGGGGCAGGCGGGATCCAAAAATGCGGTTTTAGACGGCGACGCAAGGTAGGGAGACAAAATTTTTGGGACGAAATGGCTGATTTCGACCAAATTTGGCGTGTTGGTGGAAGGGAATACACAGATACTGGCGACGCTTGCGGCACGCGACATCGGGGTGGCGAAGCGGATAGGAATATATCGGAAGAAAAGGGAGATGGAAAAATTAGAACCGAGCTAGTAGAGTTATGGTAACACCACCTACTTGGCATTAGGGGGTTTTCACATACACGTGTAGTGCGATGGTCACTGCGTATACGCACACCGTGTGCGGTTATTTACGCGAACGCTGGGGTTGTATCCCAATCAGAACCCTAACTCCTCTGCTTCCGATCCTATCCTGACCACACCCATCCTTAACCCCACCATGCACATATACGTAAGGTATGCATGTATGCTGGGAATCCGCGATTGTGGGAACGAAATACGTGGCCTTTTCCTTATTTTTCTTTTCATAAATATTTTCGCAAATGTTACAAAATCATTTGCTGAAACCAGTACAATATAATACTATATTCTAAAAATTATTTCTCACAATGGAAGACATATCCATATTTAATGTAAATTTATGATAAGTTTTCGTATTTCACTTCGGATATACTATCATTTCCCTTGATATCTAGTCAAGTGACAAAAAACAAAATAGATTGTGAACATCGAGTTGACGAATGAACTTGAATAAGCGTGTGTGAAGGCTAGAATGTATCACATAATAAAAAATTGTAGTGTACTTACGTTTTATATGTATACATACAAAAATTTACTATCTTTAGTTATATTTATGTTGATAAGTAGCGTATAACAAAAACTTTGTGTAATATATTAGATTTTGGGAATAAAATGAAAGCTACTGAATAAAAAGATAGTTGTGTCTTAGGGTAGTTCGTACAACTTAAGAAATATTTTGTTGAAACGCTTTCCAAAAGTGTACACTTGCTATTTAAATATTACTTTTAACAAAATTGTATTTAGAATGATGTTGAAACAATTTACAATAGAAAATTACCAACCACTACTCTGATACTTCTGAATGCAAAACTTCTGTAGGCTTATAAAGCTTTCGCAATATTTTGGGATACCTCATTTATCCATAAAGGTATTATTCTTTATGAAATTTGCTTTATTTTCTATCCAACTATTCCGCTTTTGGGTTATAAATACTTCTCATTATTATTCTATAGATCACAAAGGCACTAACATATTTTATGTGCGTACCTCCATCATTCTGATAAAGTTTGTACGTTTGACATAAAAGTCTTTTTCTTATGTGGTTTAGCAAAATTATGGTGACTAACTTTTGTTTAAAACTGAAACTACTTGTCATTAAAAATTATTACTAGTTTTATTAAATACATAAATAAAAAGTTTACCTCGAGTAGGATTTGAACCTACGACACGTACACAGTACCGCTCTAACCAACTGAGCTATCGAGATACAAGCCCCAATCGATGTAAATGTTATCTTTATGTATGTAAAACTGATGTAAATTCTAAATATAATGAGATTACAGTCCAATTACTTATATTAATGGAATGTGAGCCTGCAATATCGCATGGATTGATACGTCCCAAAGAAACTTGACTAATATTAAATTATAGTAAATTATCATTAGTTTAATTTGGATATAGTCTTTCTTTTATCTTTGAGATAGTAGAGAAGTAGCGGTTTCGTAATTAGTTTTACGAGATCCCACTATTTCATTTAACGGACTATTAAGCAGATCACCATTTTCCGTTATTAATGTTTTGTTTTATTCAGTTCCAATTTTAAAAAGGAGCACTGTAAGAATAAATCAGTTACTGCGAAACTTCTACGTTACGAACGTTTAGTAGGTTTATTTTTATCACAACATGTAACCGAGTTAGCTGGTTTACTAATTGGAAAATAAATGAATGTTCTATCTACAATAATAGGGAAATAAAAATATAGCAATATGTTAAATAACTCTATTTACTCTATATCTACTTACTAAAAACAACTAGCAACGAAAAAATTAAGATTTAGGTACCAAAAGGAACTTACATTTTATCCTTGTTGGTTTCTTACCTTTATAAGTTGTATGTATGGCAATCTACTATTTCTACTTCCAAATATGTACGATACGATATTTTTGAAATTCGAATTTGAGATTCAATATGTGATTAATGCTTAATTGTGCATGATTATAATGACTAGGCTGCCAGCTCTTCTTAACTACTAGGTTAATACCTATTTTGTTTTTATGATACTGCAACGAAATGCACACGTATTCTCAAAAACGAAGCGATACAATAACATTGTTCTACACTAAACCGATTTTGACTTAGAAGTGCGCTTATCGATGTGGTGCATCTAAGAGTGATCGAGGTGTGACATGGTCTAAGTTCAAACGGTTTACATATACTATATACAGGATCTATTATAAGAAATGTTATAATCTATATTATTTACGTAATATACCGCCTATAAAATTCATTCCAAGAATCTTTAGAAAACCAAAATATGGTATCCCAAGATAAACCAAATGTATACTTATTGTGATGGGAAAGCGCATAATTTGACTAACTGACGTTTAATAACTACGTGGTTGGTTTCAACTAAAGCTACTCTAGCGATTACGTCTGATCCTAAAAATAATTATTGAATAGAAGGCGCCATAGTAATGGAAGCGTGGGTTCATCTTTTACGAGAGTTAGTGTTCCTGCATTTGTAAGTACGACATGTTTGTATCCCAGTAGCTTTTCTGGTGGAGACTATGTAAATATTTATCTTTGCAACCAACACGATTGTTGCAATTGTTGCTTTTGTTGGCAGCGGCACAGGCGCGATATTATTAAATGCAAAAGGTCACAATCAAGAGGAACTAACAAGGTCAATAATCAAATAAGAGTTCGGCTACTTAGGTCATTGAGACTTGGAGACAATGGCCTAAAATTAAGTGTAGCTTTGATTTCTGCAGTAACGGTATTAATCTCCTTCAAAGTGGGGTTTGGTTTCCAACAATTTTAATAAAGTATTTTTAATGCATTTCAGCCCGATTGTCCAAAGCCCTCCGACATGGCGAGCAAAGGGAGGGTCGAACAACCTCGACATTATTTGTGGCTCAACGGAATTCTTTTTAGCCTGTTGAATTCTCTATGATAACCGAAGAAACTGGTAAATTACCTATAGGAGGACAATAATTGGTGAAATTTACCCGAAAACAACAATTGCATGTTGATAAATAGCGACGAATTGAACGTCACGCAGAAATAATCCAGATGCCTTGAGTATCAAATGCGTTGAGGCATTAATACCACTACGAAAGTTTTTCTAATAAATTTGGCGGACTAAGGGTTCAGTACGACGATCTAGGTTATAATACGGAATGTCCAGATTCAAAAGGTAACTATGAATTTTCTAGTTGTCCACCGACGTGAATTAAGTTGTCCCCGCCCACCATGGTAAATAGTTTAGTAAACCATCAAGGTAGAGGTTGACTCGAACGATAAGAAACAAGGCACTACGTCATTCATGAGATGAAAAGCGATATAAGCGCTTATCATCAGAACCCTCTATGTTATAGCAAAGCGAAATATGTATGCTACGGCAGCTTGGATCGAAGCAATGATGAAAGATTAATTAGCGCAACAACCAAACTTTCTTGAGTACACATGTACAATTAATAAAGCGGAATGAAGCGATACAGTGAGAATTTGGCGATTGCTTTAACTGTAGCCACGACGAACCATGAGTTCACAGAGTACACTTTGAACTAGGCGGCTAGACTAGTAATGTAGGCTCTGTCTACCACAAGAAGCAGGGTCAGCTGGATATTGCTGCCAACAACCAGGAGGGATACGTTTATGGATGTGCGATTACTAACGAATACTTACTATTGTTGGGTAGCAAATGAATTTAAGTAAGTGCAATAATAGAGCCAACCAACCAAAAATATCTATTTCAATCAGATTAAGAAAGGTTTCACAAACAAATTTGACTAATTTGGCCACAAAGTTTGACAAAGGGAATTGGCCACAAAGTTTGACAAAGGGAATGGATAATTGTTTATTTCTATCAGTAAACAAAAAACAAAAATATGCGGCAATGCTACCTTCTACCCGCCACAAAAAAAATACGTGTAAGGTGCACAAGAAGACATCACTCGGAATCAATTCGCGGGGCACGTGAAGCGGTGAAAGTTCACATAACTCAGCTATGAACGGGTTTCATTGCGCAACGACTTCAACAGGGTGTTCAGCATCCCAACGAAGCTCTAATAACCATACTTGTTGGATGTGGCGAACAAACTAGCTGACGTAAGAAAACCAAGAAGGGAAATCGTTAGTAGTAGCTAACTCCGATAACAGGAAGCGCTTCCAACATGATAGTCACGAGAATTAACAAAAAATGAAAAAAGGTCAGAAGCGGAATGCCACTAGAGACCAAGACTCTTAACCGTGCGGGAAGATTCAGTATCAAACGAATGAGTTTAAGGTTCCATTAATATCGACTCTAAAATTTCCATGCGGTTAGATGTCCACTTACTGAACTCTTACTTACTTCCTGATGTGATTGCAGAACATGAAGGTGATAGCCAAAATGATTAAGATGATAACACAAATTCAAATGTAAGTGCTTTATAAGGAATTTAACAGGTGCGATAGGATGAGCATTTATAAGCATATTAGTTTTAATTAATGCCACAGTTAGTAAGTAATCACATACAATAAGTTTAGAATACGTAAAATGTTGCAATAAGTTGTAACGTTAGCTAATGTTTGCATGAGATAGTAATATTTGATAAATTAAATCTCAGCGATACTCTTAAATTTACATAAATGTGCTCATTCTATTTAATTAAATTCAAAATAGCAAACATCGTTAATTAAATTTAGAAAAACGTAAATGTTTAACAAAAACCAACGTTACTTAATATCTTTACCAATAAATACTTAACTAGAATACAATTGTCAAAAGTTTTCATATTCACCTACTCCACTTTATGTATACTTTTAATATTACTCAACATTAACTAAATTTCAATACTGTATTAAAAATGTTTACTCTGATTCTTAATTCGATAATCCTGTGCATGTTAAGTTAATAATCGTGATTCGCAAAACACGCTTTGCTTTTATTTACTCAAAATTTGAGTTATATTAGCTGACGTAATGTTTAGAAATCGTTTTAAAACATTAAATATTCAATTCATTATGTGCAAACATTTTTATTAACTGAAGATGCAATTTAATTTACTGTACACTCATAACAGAAGTTTCATAGCTTCATAGCGTTTATCTTTAAGGCCAATGAACTGTAAAACGATTCAATAGAAATAAATTTACCTAATAATTCGTCTTAGTGTCTTCTCGAGTTGTTCGATATCCGAAGATGCATAAATTGAAGGTTTAATAATAATTTAATTACTTTGATGCAACAAAGCATGTAACTGTAAATCTTTTAACTACCATTTAAGTTGTATATGGTGAAATAAATTATGTTAAATTGTTAATATCTGAACACCTAATACGTTTATTAAATAAAAATAATAAAACATGGAACAATTTAGAAGTGAATTACAAACAATGATCTCTTTATGGCTTAATTACCTTCCACGCATACAATAAGGCACATTAGCAGATGGATACCAAAGCCCTTACTAACATGTACTTATTTGATGACAATTGGAAAGTACCCTACATTTGTTAAAAAACTGCAAAAATTATCGGTGCCACTATAGTATGTGCACTACCTGCGCTACCATCACTATAGTATGTGCACTACCGACAGTGCAAAGTTGACGCGTGCATTACCTAATGTAATTTATTGTTTATTGAGAATAAATACTGAATTAAAAAGAAAATACACAATTAGCAAATTTTATTGTTTATTGAAAATAAAACCATGTAGGTATTTAAACAAAATCCAGAATTAGCAAACTTTTTAATTTTTATTGAATATTAGGTAAGTAAGTATAGGTAGTAGGTAAGTAAATCATAAATCATAACAAATTATAATATATCTCAACAATTACATATACACAGTTTGAATATCTCTTAAAACGCCCTGAATTCACACTCTTCACCTTTTCTTAGACTTAAAATAGATTTAAATTTACTTGCTTATTTCATTTCGATAATGAGGATCTGGAAATTAAATAGTAATTTTCTAATATCATTAAGACGAAATGATTATCGGTAATGTTCAGGTAGTGCGCACCTTAAAATAGAAATTTACCCGGTAGTGCATTTTATTTGGTAGTGCACATACTATAGTGGCACCAAATTATCATCTAATTTAAAAAGGGATAAAAAGTTATAGCAAAAGGAGGAATTAACTTTGTAAAGAATATCGCGTTGAATTCCCATGCACTAGCAATGCAAAAATTGCATTTAGGCATCGACGAAGAATTAATTATTAAATCTTTACGTATTGTTATAAAACTGCTTAGTTAAAGCTTTAATAATTAATATCAAATAGAGACAAGAGAAATGCAATTAAAAGGAACAAAAGTACACATTACACATACATACAATTTCAACAAAGCCTACTCACTCTTTATAAATGTACAAAATGTTGTCCGTTACATTAAAATACATTTGTTTATTCGACGGTGTGTACTCATTACAGCCTTTGTAATCCCAGTGCTTGATATGCTCTTTATAGCCTGATGGATACGACCACTAATACCTCCTCACGGGGTATTAGCCTTTAGTCTACCCCATAAATAAAAATCTAAAACTGTAAGATCCGGGGATCTGGCTGGCCATGGAAATAGACTTCCTTGTCCAATCACCTTACCACGGGCTCCTTAATATTGGGTCTCCGATTTTCTGAGCTTGGTAAGGGCTGCCGGTTACCTTTTCCATCATCCTTAATCTATTCTCATCCTTATTCTTCCTTCTCGCCCTCACTGTCTTCCTATCGGATTAAAAGTCCAAATTAAAAAATAAGATGGCTATGGTTTCTAGGGTTATAAATTCCGGACGTAAAATCCTGCCCCACTCGGATGTCCGGGAGGGCAGGGCCCAAGCGACCTCGGTCATCGAAAGTATCAACTTTCTGATTCACTACTGCAACATCCGCGGTATCAGGTCTAATCTTAATGCTATTCACCAACATCTTGAACAATTACAACCTGATATATTGTTTCTATCTGAAACACAAGTCTCCTCTGAAAGCTCCGAGTCACCCGACTTGCAATTTCCTCAATACCATCTTCACTCTAACTTTCGATATAAAGGAGGTGTATGTGCGTACATCAAGGACAGAATTGCTTGCAAGAGGGTTTCTTCCTTAGAAAATAAAAATTTTGACGTGATTTGGTTTAAACATTCTGGTCCTAATTTTGTGAACTTCTACTGTTGCATTTATAGGTCTCCTAATGACAGCAACTTTCAAGACTTCTTCGATTACCTTAGTATGAAAGTTGACTACCTCCTGTCTCAGTTTTCATTAGCGATATCTCATTTGTAGGCGATTTCAACGTTCATAACTCTAATTGACTTCAATTTTCATCTACTACAAATCCCGCTGGTCATAGTGCAGAAACATTCGCTATTTCATGTGATCCCACACAAACGATTTCTGAACCCACAAGAATCCCTGATAACCCTAACCATACTCCACATCTTCTAGATCTCTTTCTTACATCAAACCCTCTTGTTTATAAAATTTCTGTTCTTTCGCCTTTAGGTCTTTCCGACCATTGTCTAATAAAATCATTTCTACTGTACCTAATTCCACTGTTGTTCGCAAAACCGATAGAATCTTGTGGTGTTTTAAGTCAGCTCGATGGAGTGATTTACGGGATTTCTTTGCAACCTTTTCATGGCGTGAATATTGTTTTAAGTCGTCCTCTTCTTCGTACATCGCTCTTTCAGTATCTGAAGTCATCCTCATGGGAATGGAGTTATACATTCCGAAAAAGCAGTACCGTGTAGGTCATTCACGTTCCCAACCCTGGTTCAATAAGGATTGTTCTGACGCAATATCTTTAAAAATAAATGTTACATTAAATGGAAATCTAATAAATCGGTTGACAGTCATGTAGAATACGTTGGTGCTAGAAATATCTGCAAAGTGTCATCACTAAAACTAAAAAGTTGTTCGAACAACGAAAATGCAATGAACTAGCTACATCTCCTTTAGGCAGTCGTAAATTTTGGTCTTTAGCAAAGCCATTAGTAAAAACTTTCATCTTCATTTCCCCTGACATCTATTGACGGATCGGTAGTTGCTGATTCTGTAGACAAAGCCAACGTTTTTGTGGATTTGTTTGCATCAAACTCGTGTCTCAATGATTCTGGAAAAGATGTGCCCCTAACCAACTCTTCTTCATATGTTATGAAACCAATTCATTTTCGGTACAAGCTCTTGGAATCGATCATCAGTAGGCTTGATCTCAATAAGGCGACTGGCCCAGATGGTATCCCAGCTATTGTCTTAAAGAAATGTTCCCCGAACTAGTACCAGTCCTATCTAAGCTCTATACGATCTCTATATCTTCTGGGGAATTCCTTCATCATGGAAGTTAGCAAATGTTCAACCTATTCCCAAAAAAGGTGATAAGACCGATCCCTCAAATTACCGACCAATTGCCATCACTTCCATTTTGTCTAAAATCATGGAAAAAGCAATCAATCAGCAACTACTCACGTTCCTTGAAACTAACAAACTCCTTAGTGACCACCAATATGGGTTTAGGCAAAGTCGTTCAACAGGCGATCTTCTTTCATATGTGACCCAAGTTTGGAACAATACAGTAGAGCAGTCCGGTGAAACAGTTGTAGTCGCTTTAGATATCTCAAAGGCATTTGACCAAGTTTGGCATAAGTGTTTACTTGCCAAACTCACCTCGTTTGGGTTAAATGATACGCTCATCAACTGGGTTTCTAATTTCCTTGATAAAAGACGAATACGTGTCGTAGTTGATGGCTTTTTTTCAAAAGAAGTTAGCATTAACGCGGGCGTACCACAGGGATCCGTTATAGCGCCTACACTTTTTCTGCTGTACATAAACGACCTTATTTCTTCAACAACTAACCCCATCCATTGCTTTGCTGACGACAGCACTCTTCACTGTAGTTCATCTCAGTCTACTCATAGTGATAATCCACCTTCTATATCAAATCACGAAATTAAAGCTGAAATGGCAAATTCAATCAACAAAGACATTCAACGTATTCTCGAATGGGGAAGCAATAATCTAGTTAAATTTAATGCTAACAAAACTCAGTGTTGCCTTATGTCCGATCGATCATTTCCTGTTGTAAGTATGAATGGCTCAGTTCTTAAGTTTTCAGACTCTATTACTCTGTTGGGTATGACTGTATCTTCAAATCTCTCATGGGTTGACCATCTTCTGTCAGCTACCAAAACCGCTGCTCGTAAAATAGGCTTTTTGTACAGATCTAAGCAGTACTTTACCTCTCGACAACTCCTTCTGCTGTATAAGGCCCAAATTCGGCCTCATCTGGAATATAATTCTCACCTTTGGGTTAGTGCTCCCCAATACGCTCTCGATATCGTTGATCTTATTCAAAAGAGAGCGATTAGGCTTATAAATGACCCGTCCTTAACTTCTCACATACAGTCCCTTGAGCATAGCAGGATGGTTTCAGTTCTTTCTTTGTATTATCGTTATTACAACGGCTATTGTGCTGGAGAATTACATTCTTTGATACCATCTCGGGCTATCTTTGCGAGAAACACTCGGTTCGCTCATTCACATCATCAGTATGCAGTACAAATCTCCACGTGTCGTACCAAACGGGCGCAATCCACAGTTTTCTACACGGCTTCTAAACCCTGGAATGATCTCCCTAGTTCCTGTTTTCCTCTCACTTATGATATGAGAAAATTTAAGGTAGCCGTTCATAGGCATCTATTGGCAATTCATTATCCCTCTATCCATCCTCCTAAGTGTTCTTGAGTGCATTAGCACGATAGGCCTTATTTAGCCTGTTCAGGTCCACAATCATAAAAAAAAATCCACCTATTCGGGTAAGTGGTACCTAAAGGTTTCTAATGCCGCCGAAAAATGCGGGGCATTCGTCATGTTGGTACTGCATTATTCTTCTAATATTTAACGGAACGTCTTTTAATAAGTCTGGTAGGTCATTGGTTAAAATTGGATGTATACTTCACCGTTTAAACAATCATTTAAGATATGGGGTCCAATAATTCTTTTTCCCAATATACCGTGCCAAACTTTTACACTCCACTGGTTTTGGTGGTCTACTTCTCTTAGTTAGTGAGGATTATTTTGTGATCAATAATGCATATAGTGCAGATTTACTCCTCCGGTGTTCGTAAGTTGCCTCGTCTGTTCACAATACTCGACAACTAAATTGCGGTTCTTCTTCCATCATATTTTTGAACCAATTGCAAAAATATAATCTGTGGTCAAAATCAGCTTCCGCCAGAGCTTGGTGTAAAGCAATATGGTACAGATGTAAGTTAAAATCACTTAAAATTTTATAGATGGTCATTTTACTGATCCCTAAATCATTGCATATTGCCCTTACACTTAAAGGTGGATCCGTTTGTACATACGCAAGGACAGTTATAATTGAATCTTCACTTCGGACTGGTCTTAGTCTTCTATTTCAGGGTTTGGGATGAACATTTCCCGTTTGTGTAAGGCGACTTGCCAAATACTTAAACACTTTTCTGCTGTAATGTTGCCTTTCAGAGTATTTTGTCGCATATTGCCTAGCAGCAACGCAAGCGTTTTCAAAACCTTCAAATGAATTACAAAAATCTTCAAAACGTTACAAATTTTATATTAATATTTGTCGTATACACTAATCGCCAAATTTTCTATAGAAAGGCATTCTTAAATGAGATAACATATGTTGCGCCACCTAGAGTTACAGGCATGAACTTCTAAATAATTTCCAGTAGTTTCTCTTGGACACTTTTATCATAAACACCCTATATAAGTTTTTGTAACACTATTATAGTGACTTATTAGACACGAAAAATGTGGAACACTAAAACTGTGGAAGGATCTGTAAGAAACAAGATAACCCACGTACCAAACATGTACACCACATGTCGCTCGCTGGGTGTGATCAACAAAATATTACTTTTGAGGAAATCGCCGATTTGTAAAATGGAATTGAAATGTTTAAATATTTCATATAAACGTTCGTACTTATTTAGAAGTTTTATATTGATATGTATTTAAAATTAGACATTTAATTGTTTTATATCTTATAAAATAGTGGTTTACATGCACCAATTTAATACAATAAATGGGCATAGGTGTAAAAGTGTTTTCCAAAACAAATCGTTAAACTAACTGGAGATACAAACCATTCACCAAAAATAATGCCGTTGTCCCAGTCAGTAGATTAAAGTAGGCCAGTTCAATCTTTTGATTTGCTTAATTACCACTACTTATGCTGTGTTATCTCCATTTAACATAAATATAGTAACTGCCATGTAACACTAATATAATAAAATGATCTCGGACGCCAAGTTATTTTTAATTATGCTCGGAATAACTAAACGGTGGTTTACAATAAAATTTACCAAAATGTAAAAAATGTACAACTATGTTTATTAACAGTTAAATTTAGGGCTATATAAAATATATCTTAAAATTAGCCTTATACTAAAAATCATTAAAATTTTAAATACCTGTTACAAAATATAATACATCATCTTGAGAACCCCTGGTATTATAAAAAATAAATGCGGAAATGCAAACCAAGGTGATGTAATCTTTGTATCGATGTTGCGTAATATATATAGTAACAATGCTTTACGTTGCAAACCACACCCAAAATGGAATTTTACTTCTTATAAATTTCTCTTCGTGAAATATTGAATCCAATGTTTATTGCGTTTTCTTGAAAGTTCATATAATAAATTGTAATCAAAATGTAGATCTGCATTAAAAGCAAAACGCAATCCAAAATTGAAGCATACGTAAAAGTGGAATAAATGTGCAATTAAAAAGTAGTAAAAGTAAAAATAAAAGTAAAAGTTAAATTATCTTACCATTAAATCAATGGCACTTTTCACAAAATTTAGGGAAAACCCAAAAAGGCTTCCTGCATCTAACAGCGTACCACAAGAAGTGAAAAAAATGGACGCTCAGAATATCTGGTGATACAGCCGTGCGCGAACAAATTTGCGCAACGAATTAAGTCAATGATGACGCGTTGAGCGAAAATATTGAGCAGAAATAAATAATTTAAAGAAGTGGGAGTATAAACGATTAAGAAGATATGCACTTAAGTTACACCAAAATGCAAATTAAGTTGCCTACCTCATATTTGTGATTCAATAATAATTAAAAAATTTCTTATATTTACAACTAAATGAACGAAGAACATGAATTACGGTATATTTTAATACAACTCAAAATAGATTGTTACAATCTGTTTTTAATAAAACGCATTTCTTTAGATTATTGTTGTTAAAACAAATAATTATGCCGTTATTAACTTTTTACACATAATTTTTTATGAAGAAAGTAAAATATCTTAATGGGATATTCGTAACAAAGCTGCAGTATAAAGGTTTTTCAACATTTTGTTACAAAAATCGGGTATCAAATTATAATTTGGTAACTGTAAATGTTTGTTTAATAATTTGCGAGGTAGAAAGTTCAAGTCAGCAAACTCAAAAACATAAAAAAGTATTTTCGCAATCTGCAAATGAACAAAGCTGTTATTCTAATACTACGGGTCTTTAGTTCCTTTCAGGCTATTATACAAGTAACTGTGACATTTTTAACGGAATTGCTTTTAACAAATCCATCAGATCGTGAAATTTTTTCGATGGAATTGGTTAAATATCTTGGTACGCACGTTCTAGATGAACCGTTTTGAAAGAATCAAAGGACGCGCCTGATCGCATATTTCTCTGCCTGATGCTTACTCTCTTGTAGTCAGCCTGACTAAATGAAGATTTATAAAAAAAAAGCATCAGGAGCATCTTTCTCCACCTTAAAAACACAGGTGTCACTCATTTTAACATCACCTGAACTATCCTTATCAAAATTAATAGAAGTTTGATTAGTTAATTTTTTTAGATAAAAAAAATCATCATAGCTCTTCTCAACAACTTTGTTATGGAGCTTCTGTCTTCTTTGCGCTTTTGACCAATATTACATAATATAAATTGGACCAGATCTTAGTGACCTTTTAATATTCGTCTCTATGATTGCATGGACGTTATCACCTTCATTATGTGTGTGACCTGTTGCGAAATATTTATGTGTTATCGACCTAATATTATACTTAGCCACAACGTAAAAGTAAGCTGCTAAAATAAATTTATTTTGTTGCTGCCCTGAGCAATTATCTGAAAAAATACAATATCTAAGTCATTACCACGATAACTTTCACTCTGGTGCTGTAAATAGTTAATCAAGCAGGAGCCAATTTAATTGGCTCTTCTTTTGCCTTGTTTTTCGTGCCACATAAAACACATAACAGGAGCTTGACCTTTTGAATTTGTAGTAGAATGATGCAAAGTCACCCTTTGGTGTCCGGAATGTAGCCTGCAAGTTGTAAGCCCCTTTTCTGGATGAGAGCAGGTTTCTTTTAAGGATATCTTACTAATTATTTTGTGTTTACCTCGGCTAGATCAGGAAGGTAGGGGTGGATTTTTCTTTTATACTCATATAACTATTAAACAATGCCGTACCCAGGTTTAATACATATATTTAAACAAACTCTTAATTGTTATAATAAATCAAAGTAATAAAATAAAAAGTATTCTGGTAAAATAAAAGTAAAGTTCTTAAATAAAACAATACTGCAAAGAAATAAATTAAAATTCGTTTTTAATTGCGCCTGGTCTGTGGCAGCCCACTGTACACCAACGTGATCCTGGCTTCCTTGACGTTGTAGGTGGTAAATTCCTCGGTTTGATACTTGCGGTACAGGGGTCGCCAGTGAGTCGATGTCGGTTGGTAAACTCTCTGTAAATCAACCGCGATATAAGACAGTATTTAAAACAACTAAATAAATGGTGGATTTTGTTTATTTCTAAACAAATGATACGGTGTTCAGGTGAAGATTTTGTGTTTAAGAAAATGTTTTTGAAGTGAGGTTAAAGCGTAATTCAAATTTCTATCAGGGACTGGCTCTTTATTACTTACATTTCTTAAGTAACGTTTTGCAATTCGGAACAGGTTAAAGAAAAGCAGGACCTCCCCGGTTTTGGTATTTACACGATTTGTGTTAATACAAATTTGGGTTAGGCACCGGTTGTGTGTTATTTATTTAATTTTTGGGGTTTGTACACACGTTCTAAGGGAAATTCTAATTCTAATTATAAATACTATATACAATCAAAATATCTACAAGGGGTTATTCAACGTTTGGAAGTCGTAATTTACGATTTGTAATGTTTAGGTGATGCATGAATATTTTCAAACATGTGTTGTTGAAAATATTGATAAGAGTTCATTCACTACTTTACAAGGTAACGCGACCTTCGCTTTATTGGTATAAAGAGGATGATTCTTTACACTAATCAAATGTGAATACGTATTTGCGAAATTGGGTTTTCCCTTTTTATTTTCTTTAAGAATATTTATCTTAAAGTTTTAATTGTTAAAGCAGAATAAATTGCTTTATTCTAATTAATGTAATGGATTTCTTATTGTGAAATAGAAATTCTTTTACTTTTGAAGTAAAACGTAAAATTTACTTTTAGTTGTATAAATGTAATATTTTACACAATTCAGGTTGGTTTTCGGTAACAATTTGGAGTTGATATTCAGGGGTACTTTTGTGATATACAGGGGGAGTAAATTACAAGTGTTGATAGCCAAGCAGGGAGCTCGAGCTAAATCAACAAATTCTAGAGATTCTATTTATTCAAAGTTGTAACGGACGCTTCGAATATATAGAATTATATACAGGAGGTTCAGGATATATTGGTTGTTCGTTTATAATTTCGTTAATAGCCAAGCCAATGGGCTCAATAGTCTAAATTAACGAATCTTAGAGATCCTATTTATTCAAAGTTATAACGGACACTGTGAATATATAGAACTTTATACAGGGGGTTCAGGATGGAATTGGTATTGCCGTTTCTGAGGTTATAGCGCGTGTTGTGGGAAACCAGACGTTGCTTAAAAGCATCATTTACTAGAAGAAACCCTATATTAATCCTGGTGACCGCCGGTGTGAACCAGTCAATCTACCGAAGATCAGTACAATACGCAAAACCTCTTTGACGTCAATTACTTTCTTAAGGATGGTTGGTTAATAGGAATTTCTAGGTATTACAACTATTTTCATAAAAATCGGTTATACTTCGGAGTATTTGAATTCTATTTAAATTTAATTGAATTTTCTTTAAGAGCTGGTCAGGCGGTTATGTTCTCGAATAGAGAATTTCAGGTGTAATAATAAATTATTACAAACAGGCAGGCAGGAGAGTATTTGCAGAGAAGCGTTCTACAAATAGAAGTTTTCTATTTATTGCTTTAAGAGCTGTTCAGGCGGTTATGTTCTCGAATAGAGAATTTCAGGTGTAATAATAAATTATTACAAAACAGGCAGGCAGGAGAATATCTGTAGAGAAGCGTTCCACAGATAGAAGTAATTTAAAAGTGCCAAAATTTCGCTTATAAACCTTGCGAATGAGTGGGGTTTTTGGTAGGAAATGTCGCAACGATTCGGCACATCGTGGAAGGGGGGTACCGGTGCGTACGCAAAAGTGCTGATTATTTACATTTATTTGGAACTGGAATAAAATGAATTATTATTAAAACATTATCTTAATAATTTTTATACAAATAATAATTAATTTATCTTACTCAATTTCTGGCTCATTACAAAGTCAAAACATCTAACCTGATAATTTTCACTTCATATCGAAAATATCCCTGTATGTGGTTAAACTTGCAACGGATTTGCCCGCCTGCTCACACTCTCCTTTTCGCTATGCATTCTGGTATAGTGAAATACGAAATATCCGGTTCTTTCCTCTTAGGAGGATTTAATCGAATACTTAAGCTTACAATTATCACCACAAGGAGGTTTCATTTGTCTATGTGCTACGTTTGTTCACTGTGACATAGGCCTATTCCTCTTTCTGATTAATTTTATTTTGTTTCTTTTCTACTCTTTGGGGTCTTTCTTCCTTTTTCTATTTTTCTTCTTTGGTGCATTTGATTCCTCTTCATCTTGTTCACTGTCTGTTGTTGTGGTTGAATCAGCTTCGTAATTGGGATCGTCACTAGAGTTATCTGAGAACGGATTAGGCTCTGAATTGGTTCCTTCCTCATTTTCTCAGCCTATTAGCACTTTTTTTTAGTTTGCGAAAACTTTAGATTGTTGTAAACATCGCTCCTGTTCTTCTGATCTTTCCTTTAAGAAACCATTTCTTCGGATGTATGAACTTCCATTTCTGCGGATAAATCAAGACCAACTTTTTTAAACTCTCCTTCTTCGATGTTGGCTTCTAGATTGCTTATAGTGGTTTCCATACATCGCTAATCACAGACGAATCAGATGCGATTTTCCAACTTGCATCGTTACACATAGAACTATCGTCTATTAATCTAATGCCTAACGGTCCTAGCATTTTTTTGCCTCTGGAATTATGACTTTGACGTTCCATAATGCAATAAGCGCAAATATTTCTCCCAATTTAATTTGGTAAACTAAAACAAAAATTTTTTACTTTAATCGATTGATTTTGCGGAACTTGTAATGCCAACGACCCGATTATTACATTTATAACATTAAGTAAACCTTTAAGGGCTTCAAAATATAGGTAGAAGTAACATTGTAGTTTTACTTACTCTTTTATACGGTAAATAAAAATTAAATCGAAAATAAGTTGTAGCAGCAATACGGAAACTTTAAGAAAAGAAAATAATATTTAAAAAACACGTGGGTGTATTTTGTTTGACTTATTGGACCATTACTTTACTTGTATAATACGTAAAGTATCATATTTTCATTCTCGTTTGAAAGCTCTTACATGTGATCGATATTCAGACCGGTGCACCAACATTAAAATAAATGATTTAATTTAATAGAACTGCTTTTAATTTATTAATTACAAAATCTGTTTTAACTAGAAGTTTGTTAACAATGATTAATTAAGTAAAAAAATAAAGTTAACGAAGGCAGGGATTTTTAAATTAAATCGATTACTATGTAAGGTTTTTGGATTGTATCACGAAACCAAGCTTTATGTTCAAATAATCCTTTGTATTAATAACTAATATAATCCTGTAGTTCCATTGTAACAACCTACATTCACAATGAAACCATTCACTTGCTGTATCGTAAAAACACTTTCTCCCACATAGATTATTGAAGTAATACAGACAGATTGTTAAAAATAGTTTAAGCATACCGTAACCGCATAATGACATTTACAAAAATAATACATTTTTTTAATAACGGCTTGTCTTACGTAGATATTTTTCTAGTCAGGAATATGTATAGAATTCGACAGTTATTTTGTGCGAATTTAGCAATATTCATGATACGTAACGGGAGTACCCTTTGAGAGAAATAAAAATAATACATTAGCTGGCTAGGTTGGTTAAATGAACCATGAAATACAGTAGAACTACTTTTGGGTACTATCATTATTACGGTTAGAAACAGGTGGCTACAAAACGTCACTGCATGATTTAGTTAAGTACCTTCATTTTAAGGACGTTTTACTATATTAGAAAGTTCAATATATACTCCACTGTAGTACACAGACATTCTAGTATCTTACTCGTAGTAAAACTTAACACTGCTTTTGGTTAAATCACAAAACATGCATAAAACAGCAGTAACCCGATTATTATACAAGATAATACGTAATAACATAACTCTCATTACCTACTGTAACTAGCTACGTTATTCTTCTTCATGCTTCGTACATAATAATTTTCTTACTCGTTGAGCTCGTATTAAGAAAGTAAGATAATTTGTAACAATCTTGTATAAGAGAAATTGGCTTTAGGATTTGTCTGTGTTCAGAATGGTAACTTTGCCTTCTGAAAATTATTAATTATGTATTTATTTATAAATTTAAATAACGTTATAGTCGCATGTAACCACATGGCTGTGTTTAAACTATCTACTAACAGCAAGTTTCTAAGGCTTGTGTTAATTACTAAGGGTATATGTAGCAAAATATGCGTCATAAATCCTTTCCGTGTGATTCACGGGCATAAAACATTCAAAAACATCATTAGGTTCTAGCTCATTTGCGCAATAATATACATGTTTTCATTCCTAGCCTACTTTGTTATGCAAATTTTATCAATGTATTTATTTATGCGAATTTTAGTGAAGTATAATTAAGGGTATATGTAAAAACTCTAATGGTGAAAGATTAATTTTGTTTCTTTGAAATATACAATTTGAGAACGGTGAGCGTGAGATAGATAATTGCAAGAATTTAAAATGTATTAATATAGTTAATTTGAGAGTTTTGAAACATGTTTGCTTTTTCCGGCACTTGCTTTGTTGTATCTACAAAGGTTCCTACTTTTTGTTTTCGGTAGCTCGTATAAATTTAAATCCAGCTTTTTATAGAAAGTGTTCAGTATAATTTGTTGTTTTTTTAACCAAAATGTGTTTTTCTTGTTGAATATAGAATGGTTGTATGTATTAAAACATCAACGTAAATACCTGAATTTATATGGTCTAAGAGAAATGCCAAGCTTTTTTGAAAAATAGCTTTAATTCTGAATGTAGCAAAAATAAATTTTAAATTAAGTAGCGTAATAATGTTTGCATGTTTAATTGAGATGCTGGTTGCTATTTTTATTAATTATTTAGCCTAAATTTAATTATTTGACAATATTACAAGTAGAATGAGGCCAACCTGGGATGTGACGTCATAACTGGTGGGGTAGTGGGTAGGGTCGGCTTCTTTTAGGGGGCCTTTTTCACCCTGGGCTGAATTTTAGCCCCTAATTATAGTCCTTTTGGCAATATTAAGAGCCTTTTCGGCAGTCCAACCCTCTGGTTAGGGGTGAGGGATGCCCACGTGCCTCTAGGAGAGGGGGTGGATAGTAGATGAAAGCCATTTTGGCTGTGTTAAGAAGGGACTAAGACCCTTATGGATTCATTACGGAGAGGCTAAGACTACACCACGCCCATTCCTTTTACCTGATTGGTTGTACGTGTGGTCAGCCCTCTGGCTTCTGATTGATCCTTAGCTCCACTACTCAGCCGCTGTGCCTAAGTCTCTGCATTATGGGTATGGTCAGAAATTTGAATTTGTATTCTAATAAGCTTCGCAACTTGCTTTCGGGCCTTTGCCCCTGTCTCCCTTGGCGGGAAATTTGAATTTGTATTTAAGTCACTACATTCTGATTACTTTTTCCGAGAAATTTGAACTCGTATTCTAATAAGGGCGCCTAATACTATCTTATAAGACAGGTATAGGGTTTCGAAACTTGCTCTCGGGCTTTCGCCCCTTTGTCATGGCCCCTTGGCGGAAAATTTGAATTTGTATTTAAGTCTCTGCATTCTGCTTGGTTATGGCGGAGAGTTTGAATTTGTATTCTAATAAGGGGCCCTAATTCTAACTTATAAGGCACGTATAGGCCTTAGGAATTTGATTTCGGGTCCTAGCCCCCTTGTTGTGGCCCCTTACCCCAAAATTTGAATTTGCTTGTGGCGCCATTTATTTGTGTAAAATCAAAGACCTCTGCCATTTTGTTCTTAAATATGACATAATCAAAGGCCAAATGCGGGAAATTTGAATTTGTATTCTAATAAGCGGGGCTCTAATTCTATCTTGTAAGATAGGTATAGGGCTTCTCAACTTGCTTTCGGGTCTTAGCCCCTGTCCCCTTGGCGGGAAACTTGAATTTGTATTTTAGTCTCTACATTCTGATTGTTTTTCTGAGAAATTCGAACTCGTATTCTAATAAGGGCGCCTAATACTATCTTATAAGACAGGTATAGGGCTTCGAAACTTGTTCTCGGACTTTCGCCCTTTATCATGGCCCCTTGGCGGAAAATTTGAATTTGTATTTAAGTTTCTGCATTCTGCTTGGTTATGGCGGGGAGTTTGAATTTGTTTGTGACGCCATCTATTTGTGTAAAATCAAAGACCTCTGCCATTTTGTTCTTAAATATGACAATCAAAAGCCAATTGCGGGAAATTTGAATTTGTATTCTAATAAGCGGGGCTCTAATTCTGTCTTGTAAGACAGGTATAGGGCTTCTCAACTTGCTTTCGGGCCTTCGCCCCTGTCCCCTTGGCGGTAAACTTGAATTTGTATTTAAGTCTACATTCTGATTGTTTTTCCGAGAAATTCGAACTCATATTCTAATAAGGGCGACTAATACTATCTTATAAGACAGGTATAGGGTTTCGAAACTTGCTCTCGGGCTTTCGACCCTTGTTCATGACCCTTGGCGGAAAATTTGAATTTGTATTTAAGTCTCTGCATTCTGCTTGGTTATGGCGGGAGTTTGAATTTGTATTCTAATAAGGGGCCCTAATTCTAACTTATAAGGCATGTATAGGCCTTAGGAATTTGATTTCGGTCTTAGTCCCCTTGTTGTGGCCTCTTACCCCAAAATTTGAATTTGCTTGTGGCGCCATTTATTTGTGTAAAATCAAAGACCTCTGCCATTTTGTTCTTAAATATGACATAATCAAAGGCCAAATGCGGGAAATTTGAATTTGTATTCTAATAAGAGGTGGTAATGCTAACTTGTAAGACAAGTATAGGTCTTTGGTACATACTTTCGTCTCTTCCTCCCTTTGTCATGGCCCCCTTGGGCTGGAAATTTGAATTTGTTTGTGACGCCATCTATCTTTGCATAGACTAATGAATTTAACTGGAAAACGTATTTTTATCACAGCATGCAAAACACGGTAATAGTGTTACAAGCTAATTTGATGCTCATGCATTAACAGTAATGCCGAAGGCTATCTCAAATATTTTTGAAGTATGGTTGGTTTTAGCAAGCTTTAAGTTAAGCCAAATCAGTATTTTTGAATTGTAAGCTGATTTTTGTAAGCTGTGAGTTATGATTTGGTTGAGAGTGAATCGCTTGAGATTGATTTGCGATTAATCGACTGTTTTCTCACACCGGTGCCCTCACGTCCAGGGAGAGTACCAGCTCTGAGTGTCGGTTAGCCTTATCTACAAAGTAAGCGGTCGCTCATAGGAGCTAGGTATATACAGTGGGAGAATCGTTACTTGAAGGTTATGAAGAATTGTTAGCTCGGATTCTTGTTTGATTTGATTGAGGTTGATTGATTTGCCTGATTTGGTTAATTGCTGTGATTGCGATTGATCTGATTGCTTGATTTGTTTTGATCGAGTGATTTGTTTGATATTGATTTGCTTAATCGATTTGTTTGATTTGATCGAGTTTGATTGATTTGGTTTGATATGTTTCGGTTGATTTTTTGGCCGATTTATTGTCTTTTGACAAGGGGCGAAGGTCCCTTATTAGAATACAATTTCAAATTTCCTGTCAAGGGGGCGAAGACCTGACAACGCGTGATGACTTTAGAACAGGCTCCGGAGTCCTAAAACAGTCTTAGGAGTTAGTATCGGGTCCCCCTTACTAAAATGCAATTTCAAATTTCCCGCTAAAACAAAACAATAATGGCTTGCAAGATGGTCGATAAAATAAGTTAGGCTAAAAAATTTAATTGTGACTCAATTCAAAGGAAATCGACTGCGGAATTTTGGGGTGAAGGTCCTATGTTGCGCCTAACCATGGAGATAGGCCCAGATACATGCGTCATATTCTTGTCTTACAAGTTAGTGTATTTCAAATTTCCCAACATAACCATTACAGGGTACAGTATGTATTTTTTTTAAATATACCGCTAGGTGGAGCCACCTCTATTACAGAAAACATTCATTAGCCTATACACAGATAGATGGCGCCACAAACAAATTAAAATTTCCAGCCCAAGGGGGCCACGACAAGGGACGAAGAGCCGAAAGCAGGTTCCAATGACCTATATTTGTCTTACATGTTAGCATTAGAGCCACTTATTGGAATACAAATTCAAAATTCCCGCAATTGGTCTTTGATTATGACGTCATATTTGAAAACAAAATGGCAGAGGACTTTGATTTTACACAAGTAGATGGCGTCACAAATAAATTCAAATTTTGGGATAAGGGGCACGACAAGGGGGCTAAGACCTGAAAGCAAGTTTCGAAGGATTATACATGTCTTACAAGTTAGAATTAGGGCCCTTTATTAGCATACAAATTCAAACTCCCCGTCATAACCAAGCAGAATGCAGACTTAAATATAAATTCAAATTTTCCGCCAAGTGGGAATGACACGGGAGCGAAGGACCGAGAGCAAGTTGCGAAGCCCTATACATGTCTTATAAGTTAGTATTACGGCCCCCTATTAGAATACAAGTTCGAATTTCTCGCAATAAACAATCAGAATGTAGACTTAAATCCAAATTCAATTTTCACGCCAAGGGGCCAGGGAGCGAAGGCCCGAAAGCATGTTGTGAGGAACCCTATACCTGCCTTACAAGATAGAATTAGAGCCCCGCTTATTAGAATACAAATTCAAGTTTCCCTCCATAACCAACCAGAATTCTAACGACCAATCAGAAGCCAGAGGGCCGACCACACGTACAACCAATCAAGTAAAAGGAATGGGTGTGATGTAGTCTTAGTCCCTCCTTAATGAAGCCGTGGGGGCCTAATCTAGTTTTATCCCTTCCTTAACACAGCCAAAATGGCCTTAATCAACTATCCACACCCCTTACCTAGAGGCACATGGGCATCCTACACCCCTAATCAGAGGGTTGGACTGCCAAAAAGACTTTTAATATTGCCAAAAGGACCTTAATTAGGGCTCAAATTTAGCTAAGGGGTTGAAAAAGGCCCCTGAAAGGAAGTCGGCCCCACTCACGACCCCAATTCTAGTCCCACCCACTACCTCACATCACCCCCACAAATTCGATTTGATTTCAGTGCATCATATCTAAAATATTGCAGTCTCCCAAGGTACCCTGTTTTTAAAAGTGTAATTTGAACTTACTCGCAATAACACAAATTTACAAAAAAAAGATCGCTAAGGGATGTATCTTGACTTTACTGATAATAATGCTATCGTTACTCTAATTAATTTTTTGCCTTATATTAACTTTCGTGGCAATAATTAAAACATTTGAATTTATTTACAAGTCTGATATTTAAATTATTCGCAAACCTCAAGTCTGATAAAAAGAATTGGCCATCTAGTGGTAGTTGCGCCGTGTTATGTGAATGAGATAGGATTTGATGAGGTTAAGTGTGGAACATTTAAACAATGAAACTACTCAAGTTAGAACTAACGAGCTTTGCGCAATGATGGTTCAACATATAAAGAAAAATTAGTTCGTAGACAAACAATTCTAAATAAGCCGACTGAATCAAAGACACTTAAAACACTCATTAAAACAAAGCCTTTCAAGGGTAAGGTGCAAATAAATCATAACAAAGTGACTGGTAACTTACCCGAAAGCTTGAGCAACTGCGTTAGAAAATACAGCATTCCTTTGTCAGCTTACTCATTCATCTATATAAAACAATAAATAGGTTCGTTTAACAGTGAAGATGAAATTTGAGGTGCATTTATCTGAACCCGTGTCTTTAAACCCCGGCTTTATTTATAACAATTTAACTGGGATCTATCATTTCACGTTTTTCCACGCCTTACTACTTACATGGGAGAAAATATTAGTAAACAGTCAAATACAAGTAATGAGGAAGGGGACTCTGTACTGCCTTACGCGGACTCCTTTTAACAAATTTCAGCCTAATGAGCGTGCTTGCGTATTTAAATAGAAACTACTTGCAAGGCAATGAATGATTTTTGATAGGTTACATAGGCTTCGTGAAGTGCTTGCTGCGAGCCTTAATTTACATAAAATACCTGCTTACGTTTGAATATAATCCTTTAATTAATAACGTGATAACCAAGACACGCCCGTTTATTAAGACTCAAATATTTAGCGATACGTTTATTTACACGACCACTTTAACTTTGTGAAAAACTTACATTAAAACTAACACAGAAAAGAAAAAGCAAATCCGCACTTTAGTTTTACCAAAACGTACACGTTAAACAATTTATAGACAGAACGATTTACAATGAGGGTTTTTAATCAAACAATCAGATCGATCCGAGTCGATCGAACCTGCCAATGGCGTTTTACTCCCAAATCCACCCCCGTTTTTAAAAGTTATAAAAAAACAAGAAATATTAAGTGGGAATATTTCCATATTTATTGCTAAAAGAAATATTAATTTTTAAAATATGCACTCGTCCGTAGCAAACTCTATATATAGTTATCGAATTTCCAAGCAACAAAGACGTCTTTTGCTCTGCGGTATGTTCGGATATAATTAATTATTGACGCGACGTTTTTAACAAAAATCCATGTGTATAGCCGTTTTCTACGATTCGTCACGGTCCTTCGGTAAATGCACCCCAACATATGTTTTTCTTTTTCTTTTCAACCCTTACTCAAATATCAGTTACATAAAATACATAAAATAAAATATCCAGAAAACATTATCACATTACGACTTATTACCAAGATATTTACACCCATTATCTTTTCAATCGCGGTAAAATTTACGATTAGAAAATGTTTATTACAATAATAAAATTT